>JACATO010001686.1:0-10680 GCA_018389105.1 Nautilus pompilius | reverse complement strand
ATCCAGCCCCAGACTGCGTATGCTCGAAAAAAACTAATAAAACGGGAGGAGCCATTGGAAACTCTGCTCCCAAGCCCAAAACCAACCCATGAATTGCGCATACGCGAAAATGAAAAATGGACGGGGGGAGGCCTGGAAAATCTGCTGCATTACATAAATCCAACCGCTGACTGCGCATGCGCGAAAATAGAAAATAAAACGGCGAAGACTTGTAAACACTGAACCAAGCCGAAATCCAGCCCCAGACTGGTATGCTCGAAAAAAAAAAATAAAACGTGAGGAGCCCATGGAAACTCTGCTCCCAAGCCGAAAACCAACCCATGACTTCGCATGCGTGAAATAAAAATGAACGGGCGGAGCTTTGGAATAACTGGTCCCATGCTGAAAACCTGCCGAAGACTGCGCATGCGCGAAAAATAAAAAAATAACACGGGAGGAACCCTGGAAACTCTGCTCCCAAGCCCAAAAACTAACCATGATTCGCATGCGAGAAAATAAAAAATGAACGGGCGGAGGCCTGGAAAATTGCTGCAATGCAGAAAACCAACCCCTGACTGCGCATGCGCGAAAATGAAAAAATAAACGGGCGAAGACTTGTAAACACTGAACCCATGCCGAAATCCAGCCCCAGACTTCGCATGCACGAAAAACAAAATGGAGGAGCCATGGAAACACTAGTCCCATTCCGAAAACTATCAGCAGACTGAGCATGGGCAAAAAAAATAATAAATAAACAGGAGGAGCCCTTGGAAACTCTGCTCCCAAGCCCAAAACCAACCCATGACTTCGCATGCGTGAAAATAAAAAATGAACGGGCGGAGCCTTGGAATATCTGCTACAATGCAGAAAAGAAACCCCTGACTGCGCATGCGCGAAAATAAAAAAAAATAAATGGGAGGAGCCATGGAAACTCTGCTCCCAAGCCCAAAACCAAACCATGACTTCGCATGCATGAAAATAAAAAATGAACGGGCGGAGCCTTGGAATAACTGGTCCCTGCCGAAAACATGCCCAAGGACTGCGCATGCGCGAAAATAATAAAATGAACAGGACGAGCCCTGGAAAACTCTGCTCCAAGCCCAAAACCAACCCATGACTTCGCATGCATGAAAATAAAAAATGAACGGGCGGAGCCTTGGAATAACTGGTCCCATGCCGAAAACAAAACCTACCCAAGACTAGCATGCGCGACGCGAAAACTAATAAAATGAACAGGAGAGCCCTGGTAACTCTGCTTCCAAGCCGAAAACCAACCCATGACTTCGCATGTGAGAAAATAAAAAATGAACGGGCGGAGCCTTGAATAACTTGCCCATGCCGAAAGCCTGCCCAAGACTGCGCTTACGCTAAAATAAAAAGATAAACGGGAGGAGCCCTGGAAACTCTGCTCCCAAGCCCAAATCCAACCATGACTTCGCATGCGTGAAAATAAAAAATGAACGGGCGGAGGCCTGGAAAATCTGCTGCAATGCAGAAAACCAACCCCTGACTGCGCATGCGCGAAAATGAAAAAAAATAAACGTGCGAATACTTATAAACACTGGTCCCACGCCGAAATCCAGCCCCAAACTGCGCATGCGCGAAAAAAAATGGAGGAGCCATGGAAACACTAGTCCCATTCCGAAAACTATCAGCAGACTGCGCATGTGCGAAAATAATAAAATAAACGAGAGGAGCCATGGAAACTCTGCTCCCAAGCCCAAAACCAAACCGTGACTTCGCATGCATGAAAATAAAAAATGAACGGGCGGAGCCTTGGAATAACTGGTCCCACGCCGAAATCCAGCCCTAGACTGCGCATGCGCGGAAAAAAAAATGAAGGAGCCATGGAAACACTAGTCTCATTCCAAAAACTATCAGCAGACTGCGCATGCGCGAAAATAATAAAATGAACAGGACGAGCCCTGGAAACTCTGCTCCCAAGCTCAAAACCAACCCATGACTTCGTATGCGTGAAAATAAAAAAATGAACGGACGGAGCCTTGGAATAACTGGTCCCATGCCGAAAACCTGCCCAAGACTGCGCATGCGCGAAAATAATAAAATGAACAGGAGGAGCCCTGGAAATTCTGCTCCCAAGCCCAAAACCAACCCATGACTTCGCATGCGTGAAAATTAAAAATGAACGGGCGGAGGCCTGGAAAATCTGCTGCAATGCAGAAAACCAACCCTGACTGCGCATGCGCGAAAACAAAATGGAAGAGCCATGGAAACACTATTCCCATTCCGAAAACTATCAGCAGACTGCGCATAGGCGAAAATAATAAAATAAACAGGAGAAGCCCTGGAAACTCTGCTCCCAAGCCCAAAACCAACCCTTGACTTCGCATGCGTGAAAATAAAAAATGAACGGGCGGAGCCTTGGAATAACTGGTCCCATGCCGAAATCCAGCCCCAGACTGCGTATGCTCGAAAATAAAAATAATAAACGGGAGGAGCCATGGAAACTCTGCTCCCAAGCCCAAAACCAACCCATGAATGCGCATACGCGAAAATGAAAAATGGACGGGCGGAGGCCTGGAAAATCTGCTGCATTACATAAATCCAACCGCTGACTGCGCATGCGCGAAAATAGAAAATAAACGGGCGAAGACTTGTAAACACTGAACCCAAGCCGAAATCCAGCCCCAGACTGCGTATGCTCGAAAATAAAAAATAAACGTGAGGAGACCAGGAAACTCTGCTCCCAAGCCGAAAACCAACCCATGACTTCGCATCTGAGAAAATAAAAAATGAACGGGCGGAGCCTTGGAATAACTGGTACCATGCCGAAAGCCTGCCCAAGACTGCGCATACGCTAAAATAAAAAGATAAACGGGAGGAGCCCTGGAAACTCTGCTCCCAAGCCCAAATCCAACCCATGACTTCGCATGCATGAAAATAAAAAATGAACGGGCGGAGGCCTGGAATATCTGCTGCAATGCAGAAAACAAACCCCTGACTGCGCATGCGGAAAATAAAAAAAATAAACGGGCGAAGACTTATAAACACTGGTCCCACGCCGAAATCGAGCCCCAGACTGCGCATGCGTGAAAAAAAATAAAGGAGCCATGGAAACACTAGTCCCATTCCGAAAACTATCAGCAGACTGCGCATGCGCGAAATTAATAAAATGAACAGGACGAGCCCTGGAAACTCTGCTCCCAAGCCCAAACCCAACCCATGACTTCGCATGCGTGATAATAAAAAATGAACGGGCGGAGCTTTGGAATAACTGGTCCCATGCTGAAAACCTGCCGAAGACTGCGCATGCGCGAAAATAAAAAATAAACGGGAGGAACCCTGGAAACTCTGCTCCCAAGCCCAAAACCAACCCATGATTTAGCATGCGAGAAAATAAAAAATGAACGGGCGGAGGCCTGGAAAATCTGCTGCAATGCAGAAAACCAACCCCTGACTGCGCATGCGCGAAAATGAAAAATAAACGGGCGAAGACTTGTAAACACTGAACCCATGCCGAAATCCAGCCCCAGACTGCGCATGCACGAAAACAAAATGGAGGAGCCATGGAAACACTAGTCCCATTCCGAAAACTATCAGCAGACTGCGCATGGGCAAAAATAATAAAATAAACAGGAGGAGCCCTTGAAACTCTGCTCCCAAGCCCAAAACCAACCCATGACTTCGCATGCGTGAAAATAAAAAATGAACGGGCGGAGCCTTGGAATATCTGCTGCAATGCAGAAAAGAAACCCCTGACTGCGCATGCGCGAAAATAAAAAAAATAAATGGGAGGAGCCATGGAAACTCTGCTCCCAAGCCCAAAAACAAACCATGACTTCGCATGCATGAAAATAAAAAATGAACGGGCGGAGCCTTGGAATAACTGGTCCCATGCCGAAAACCTGCCCAAGACTGCGCATGCGCGAAAATAATAAAATGAACAGGACGAGCCCTGGAAACTCTGCTCCCAAGCCCAAAACCAACCCATGACTTCGCATGCGTGAAAATAAAAAATGAACGGGCGGAGCCTTGGAATAACTGGTCCCATGCTGAAAACCTGCCGAAGACTGCGCATGCGCGAAAATAAAAAAATAAACGGGAGGAGCCCTGGAAACTCTGCTCCCAAGCCCAAAACCAACCCATGACTTCGCATGCGTGAAATTAAAAAATGAACGGGCGGAGGCCTGGAATATCTGCTGCAATGCAGAAAACAAACCCCTGACTGCGCATGCGCGAAAATAAAAAAAATAAACGGGCGAAGACTTATAAACACTGGTCCCATGCCGAAAACCTGCCCAAAACTACGCATGCGCGAAACTAATAAAATGAACAGGAGGAGCCCTGGAAACTCTGCTCCCAATCCCAAAACCAACACATGACTTCGCATTCGTGAAAATAAAAAATGAACGGGCGGAGCCTTGGAATAACGGGTCCCACGCTGAAAACCTGCCCAAGACTGCCCTTACGCGAAAATAATAAAATGAACAGGAGGAGCCCTGGAAACTCTGCTCCCAAGCCCAAAACCAATCCATGACTTCGCATACGAGGAAATAAAAAATGAACGGGCGGAGGCCTGGAAAATCTGCGCATGCGCGAAAATGAAAAATGGACGGGCGGAGGCCTGGAAAATCTGCTGCAATGCAGAAAAACCAACACTGACTGCGCATGCGCGTAAATAAAAATAAACAGGCGAAGACTTCTTAACACTGATCCCAAGACGAAAATCCAACCTCAGACTGCGTATGCTCGAAAATAACAAAAAATAAACGGGAGGAGCCTTGGAAACTCTGCTCCCAAGCCCAAAACCAACCCATGACTTCGCATGCATAAAATAGAAAATGAACGGGCGGAGCCTTGGAATAACTGGTCCCATGACGAAAGCATGCCCAAGACTGCGTATACGCAAAAATAAAAAAATAAACTGGAGGAGCGCTGGAAACTCTGCTCCCAAGCCCAAAACCAACCCATGACTTCGCATGCGCGAAAATAAAAAAATAAACGGGCGGAAGACTTGTAAACTCTGATCCCAAGCAGAAATCCAGGCCCCAGACTGCGTATACTCGAAAATAAAAAAATAAACGTGCGAATACTTATAAACACTGGTCCCACGCCGAAATCCAGCCCCAGACTGCGCATGCGCGAAAAAAAAATTGAGGAGCCATGGAAACACTAGTCCCATTCCGAAAACAATCAGCAGACTGCGCATGCGCGAAAATAAGAAAATAAACGAGAGGAGCCCTGGAAACTCTGCTACCAAACCCAAAACCAAACCATGACTTCGCATGCATGAATATTAAAAATGAACGGGCGGAGCCTTGGAATATCTGGTCCCATGCCGAAAACCTGCCAAAGCCTGCCCATACGCAAAAATATTAAAATGAACAGGAGGAGCCCTGGAAACTCTGCTCCCAAGCCCAAAACCAACCCATGATTCGAATGCATAAAAATAAAAAATGAAACGGGCGGAGCCTTGGAATAACTGGTCCCATGCCGAAAGACTCCCCAAGACTGCGCATACGCTAAAATAAAAAAATAAACGGGAGGAACCCTGGAACTCTGCTCATAAGCACAAAACCAATCCATGACTTCGCTTGCGAGGAAATAAAAAATGAACGGGCGGAGGTCTGGAAAATCTGCGCATGCGCGCGAAAATAAAAAATGAACGGGCGGAGCCTTGGAATATCTGCTGCAATGCAGAAAAGAAACCCCTGACTGCGCATGCGCGAAAATAAAAAAAAATAAATGGGAGGAGCCATGGAAACTCTGCTCCCAAGCCCAAAACCAAACAATGACTTCGCATGCATGAAAATAAAAAATGAACGGGCGGAGCCTTGGAATAACTGGTCCCATGCCGAAAACCTGCCCAAGACTGCGCATGCGCGAAAATAATAAAATGAACAGGACGAGCCCTGGAAACTCTGCTCCCAAGCCCAAAACCAACCCATGACTTCGCATGCATGAAAATAAAAAATGAACGGGCGGAGCCTTGGAATAACTGGTCCCATGCCGAAAACCTACCCAAGACTACGCATGCGCGAAACTAATAAAATGAACAGGAGGAGCCCTGGTAACTCTGCTTCCAAGCCGAAAACCAACCCATGACTTCGCATGTGAGAAAATAAAAAATGAACGGGCGGAGCCTTGGAATAACTGGTCCCATGCCGAAAGCCTGCCCAAGACTGCGCTTACGCTAAAATAAAAAGATAAACGGGAGGAGCCCTGGAAACTCTGCTCCCAAGCCCAAATCCAACCCATGACTTCGCATGCGTGAAAATAAAAAATGAACGGGCGGAGGCCTGGAAAATCTGCTGCAATGCAGAAAACCAACCCCTGACTGCGCATGCGCGAAAATAAAAAATAAACGTGCGAATACTTATAAACACTGGTCCCACGCCGAAATCCAGCCCCAAACTGCGCATGCGCGAAAAAAAATGGAGGAGCCATGGAAACACTAGTCTCATTCCAAAAACTATCAGCAGACTGCGCATGCGCGAAAATAATAAAATGAACAGGACGAGCCCTGGAAACTCTGCTCCCAAGCTCAAAACCAACACATGACTTCGCATGCGTGAAAATAAAAAATGAACGGGCGGAGCCTTGGAATAACTGGTCCCATGCCGAAAACCTGCCCAAGACTGCGCATGCGCGAAAATAATAAAATGAACAGGAGGAGCCCTGGAAACTCTGCTCCCAAGCCCAAAACCAACCCATGACTTCGCATGCGTGAAAATTAAAAATGAACGGGCGGAGGCCTGGAAAATCTGCTGCAATGCAGAAAACCAACCCTGACTGCGCATGCGCGAAAACAAAATGGAAGAGCCATGGAAACACTTTCCCATTCCGAAAACTATCAGCAGACTGCGCAAGGCGAAAAATAATAAAATGAACAGGAGGAGCCCTGGAAAACTCTGCTCCAAGCCCAAAACCAACCTTGACTTCGCATGCGTGAAAAAAAAATGAACGGGCGGAGCCTTGGAATAACTGGTCCCATGCCGACATTCAGCCCCCGAATGGCGTATGCTCGAAAATAAAAAAATAAACAGGAGAAGCCCTGGAAACTCTGCTCCCAAGCCCAAAACCAACCCATGAATGCGCATACGCGAAAATGAAAAATGGACGGGCGGAGGCCTGGAAAATCTGCTGCATTACATAAATCCAACCGCTGACTGTGCATGCGCGAAAATAGAAAACAAACAGGCGAAGACTTGTAAACACTGAACCCAAGCCGAAATCCAGCCCCAGACTGCGTATGCTCGAAAATAAAAAATAAACGTGAGGAGACCAGGAAACTCTGCTCCCAAGCCGAAAACCAACCCATGAATTCGCATGTGAGAAAATAAAAAATGAACGGGCGGAGCCTTGGAATAACTGGTACCATGCCGAAAGCCTGCCCAAGACTGCGCATACGCTAAAATAAAAAGATAAACGGGAGGAGCCCTGGAAACTCTGCTACCAAGCCCAAAACCAACCCATGACTTCACATGCGAGAAAATAAAAAACCCAAAACCAAACCATGACTTCGCATGCATGAGAATAAAAAATGAACGGGCGGAGCCTTGGAATAACTAGTCCCATGCCGAAAACCTGCCAAAGACTGCCCATACGCGAAAATATTAAAATGAACAGAAGGAACCCTGGAAACTCTGCTCCCAAGCACAAAACCAACACATGACTTCGCATTCGTGAAAATAGAAAATAAACGTGCGAAGACTTGTAAACACTGATCCCAAACCGAAATCCAGCCCCAGACTGCGTATGCTCGAAAATAAAAAATAAACGTGAGGAGCCATGGAAACTCTGCTCCCAAGCCCAAAACCAACACATGACTTCGTATGCATGAAAATAAAAAATGAACGGGCGGAGCCTTGGAATAACTGGTCCCATGCCGAAAGACTGCCGAGACTGCGCATACGCTAAAATAAAAAAAATAAACGGGAGGAACCCTGGAAACTCTGAAAACCTGCCGAAGACTTCGCATGCGCGAAAATAAAAAATAAAACGGGAGGAGCCCTGGGAAACTCTGCTCCCAAGCCCAAAACCAACCATGACTTCGCATGCGTGAAAATAAAAAATGAACGGGCGGAGCCTGGAATAGCTGCTGCAATGCAGAAAACAAACCCCTGACCTGCGCATGCGCGAAAATGAAAAAATAAACGGGCGAAGACTTGTAACACTGATCCCATGCCTAAATCCAGCCCGACTGCGCATGCGCGAAACAAAATGGAGGAGCCATGGAAACACTAGTCCCTATTCCGAAAACTATCAGCAGACTGCGAATGCGCGAAAATAATAAAATGAACAGGACGAGCCCTGGAAACTCTGCTCCCAAGCCCAAAACCAACCTATGACTTCGCATGCGTGAAAATAAAAAATGAACGAGCGGAGCCTTGGAATAACTGGTCCCATACTGAAAACCTGCCGAAGACTGCGCATGCGTGAAAATAAAAAATAAACGGGAGGAGCCCTGGAAACTCTGCTCCCAAGCCCAAAACCAACCTATGACTTCGCATGCGTGAAAATAAAAAATGAACGGGCGGAGCCTTGGAATATCTGCTGCAATGCAGAAACCAAACCCCTGACTGCGCATGCGCGAAAATAAAAAAATGAATGGAGGAAGGCCATGGAAACTCTGCTCCCAAGCCCAAAACCAAACCATGACTTCGCATGCATGAAAATAAAAAATATACGGGCGGAGTCTTGGAATAACTGGTCCCATGCCGAAAACCTGCCCAAGACTGCGCATGCGCGAAAATAATAAAATGAACGGGCGGAGCCTTGGAATAACTGGTACCAAGCTGAAAACCTGCCGAAGACTGCGCATGCGCGAAAATAAAAAAATAAACGGGAGGAGCCCTAGAAACTCTGCTCCCAAGGCCAAAACAAACCCATGACTTCGCATGCGTGAAAATAAAAAATGAACGGGCGGAGGCCTGTAAACACTGATCCCATGCCGAAATCCAGCCCCAGATTGGGTATGCTCGAAAATAAAAAAATAAACGGGAGGAGCCATGGAAACTCTGCTCCCAAGCCCAAAACCAACCCATGACTTCGCATGCGAGAAAATAAAAAAAGAACAGACGGAGCCATGGAATAACTGGTCCCATGCCAAAAACCTGCCGATGACTGCGCATGCTCGAAAATAAAAAAAATAAATGGGAGGAGCCATGGAAACTCTGCTCCCAAGCCCAAAAGCAAACCATGACTTCGCATGCATGAAAATAAAAAATGAACGGACGGAGCCTTGGAATAACTGGTCCCATGCCGAAAACCTGCCCAAGACTGCGCATGCGCGAAAATAATAAAATGAACAGGACGAGCCCTGGAAACTCTGCTCCCAAGCCCAAAACAAACCCATGACTTCGCATGCGTGAAAATAAAAAATAAACGAGCGAAGACTTGAAAACACTGATCCCAAGCCGAAATCCAGCCCCAGTCTGCGTATGCTCGAAAATAAAAAAAATAAACGTGAGGAGCCATGGAAACTCTGCTCCCAAACCCAAAACCAATCCATGACTTCGCATGCGAGAAAATAAAAAATGAACGGGCGGAGGCCTGGAAAATCTGTTGCAATGCAGAAAACCAACCCCTGACTGCGCATGCTCGAAAATGAAAAATAAACGGGAGTAGCCATGGAAAATCTGTTCCCAAACCGAAATCCAGCCCCATACTGCGTATGCTCGAAAATAAAAAAATAAACGGGAGGAGCCCTAGAAACTCTGCTCCCAAGGCCAAAACAAACCCATGACTTCGCATGCGTGAAAATAAAAAATGAACGGGCGGAGGCCTGTAAACACTGATCCCATGCCGAAATCCAGCCCCAGATTGGGTATGCTCGAAAATAAAAAAATAAACGGGAGGAGCCATGGAAACTCTGTTCCCAAGCTCAAATCCAACCCATGAATTAGCATACGAGAAAATAATAAAATGAACAGGACGAGCCCTGGAAACTCTGCTCCCAAGCCCAAAACCAACCCATGACTTCGCATGCGTGAAAATAAAAAATGAACGGGCGGAGCCTTGGAATAACTGGTCCCATGCTGAAAACCTGCCGAAGACTGCGCATGCGCGAAAATAAAAAAATAAACGGGAGGAGCCCTGGAAGCTCTGCTCCCAAACCCAAAACCAACCCATGAATTAGCATACGAGAAAATAAAAAATGAACGGGCGGAGGCCTGGAAAATCTACTGCAATGCAGAAAACCAACCCCTGACTGCGCATGCGCGAAAATGAAAAATAAACGGGCGAAGACTTGTAAACACTGATCCCATGCCTAAATCCAGCCCCAGACTGCGCATGCGCGAAAACAAAATGGAGGAGCCATGGAAACACTAGTCCTATTCCGAAAACTATCAGCAGACTGCGAATGCGCGAAAATAATAAAATGAACAGGACGAGCCCTGGAAACTCTGCTCCCAAGCCCAAAACCAACCTATGACTTCGCATGCGTGAAAATAAAAAATGAACGAGCGGAGCCTTGGAATAACTGGTCCCATACTGAAAACCTGCCGAAGACTGCGCATGCGTGAAAATAAAAAATAAACGGGAGGAGCCCTGGAAACTCTGCTCCCAAGCCCAAAACCAAACCATGACTTCGCATGCATGAAAATAAAAAATATACGGGCGGAGTCTTGGAAATCTGGTCCCCCATGCCGAAAACCCCCAGACTGCGCATGCGCGAAAATAATAAAATGAACGGGCGGAGCCTTGGAAATAACTGGTACCAAGCCTGAAAACCTG
>JACATO010001685.1:0-50880 GCA_018389105.1 Nautilus pompilius | reverse complement strand
TTTTGGAAAGCAAACAGCTTGTCTATGAATCATGCAGTGGCACATCCGCAAAGGAGATTTCGCCTTATTAAAGTTAAGTCCTCCATGGCATGGTGATTTGATTATAGAGTGTGCTCCTGTCTGCACACACTTGACCATCCCGGAGATCTGCACTCACATACCTATCGATAACAATGAAAATGTCTCAGCTTCGCGTGTGCCCGTGACTTGTTCACAGAAGATTAAATCCTCTTTTATTTTATCCTCATCAATAAATCCTCCGTACGTTATTAAATGAGCACCTTTAACGCTATCCGTCGCCTCATCTATCTGAATGACAAACGGCTGATTACTTATCTTTTCAACCAGCCGTTCATTTAAATCCTCTGCTATATCTTGGAGACAGAGGGTCATTGGACAACAGGATGCTAAAGAATTGTCTTGTGTGCGAGACTCTCCAGCAGAGTAGAAACCATTTCAGTAGCTGCAGGAAGTAACAAATTATTTTAAATTAAATAAAACTGTTATAACTTTATTTACATTTTCAGTCACTATTTTTACTAATACAAAAGCAAATAATATTTTATTGGGAACCAAACGCTTTAATTGTTGAACTGGCAAAGTGTATCCAAGAAATCAAGGAAGAGACTGGCTGCTATTTGCATAACGTTTTATAGTAGATTATCCGTCCAAATGACTTTGGAGTAGCTCTACAGTTCCGTGTCTATCGCACACAATTAGCTTCCTTACACGACTCCACTCACACTGAAACTTTGTGCGATTGGATTCACAAAGTCCTCCTCATGTATAACAACTTGGTGGTTTTACCCAAATTCTCAAGCCTTCCATATTTGCTCCATATTGTCTGGCCTGTTTCTACATTGAAGAGAACGGTCTGCAGAAGTTCTGCTGCCTTTCTTTTTTGCACATGGAATAAACATAGAAATCCGGTCTGTGCTCTAACTAAACCAAAACCCTACGGACCAAGCAATCTGTCACCATAATCTTGCCTTCTCACTGATGCATCTATTGTTCCTTCTTCATCAATGTCGCCTTCTCGAAATCTTCCTCAGTTCTCTTTGCGTTTTCCTGGCATCAAGGTTTCCTCCATCTGGATAATCGTGCCTCCTCACCTCCCATTTCTGGCTCAGATCCTATTATTTTGAACATATGTTCTCTGAAACAATTGGTCCACTGAACAGTTTTCACAGACTTCATATCGCTGTGAGTTTTTTTAGCTTGCCACAGGGTGTAACAATTCAAGCAGAGGTTTTTATGCACCTGCCCAACTCTGCTGCTCTCAAATGACAAGAACGCTTTTCGCCAACTAGAAGTGTCTGCTTTATATACGAAGCATCTAAGCTAAGCATCGTTGGATAGCCGTTTTTTTCGTTTACTGTGGCAACACTCGCAAATATCACATTTACACTCTAATTTAGGTTCTATTATATTCCTTTCAATGCAAAAATTAATATTTCCTGGATGTAATATCATTGTGTAAAAATCTTTTATTTTCACGTCTTTTTATCCTTTATGAACAACTATTTAAATAATAAAAATTACCTGAAGTAACTTGTTTTCATCGATAAAACAAGTTATTTAATTTTAACCCCCCGGACCGCAAATACAGGATTGCTGTATAATATGAATTAAATGTGGTTTGATATGCGATATAAAAGAGAAACTATCAGTAATTCATAATTACATCTAAAATTGTTTTTGATTCCTGTCCACTGTGACGGGCCATAAGCTAGTATCTAAAATAATTCTTGAGAACTTTGCGACCCCTTTTAAAGTTGTTCCCCAGTTTGAGATCCCCTGGCTTATAGTATAGTAGATATATATAAGTATTAACCTAAAAATGACACCACCACCTTACATCCTATAAGAGTATATTCTGTGTACCTGACTAGGAGAGGTATAAAATCGCCTTACGTAGTCCTCAGAAACCAAATAATTTCAAACTTACCTATATCATTACTGTATATAGTCACGACTATCTATTTTAGTTTACCTGTATTATTGTGAACTCTCTGTCCTTATTATATTTCTTGTAATTAAAAAAAAAAATCCTAACCCTGCTACACTATTAAGGAGGTCGGACAACTGTGAATGATATAGGAACTGTCAAATTACCGCGCATGTTTACAGTTCACTGCTGGTACCTGGTTCTTACTCTCACGTGTTAGTACCATTCTAGAATCGTACACTCTAATTTAAGTATAAAATTTCGTCATTTAACAAGAATAATTAAATGCTTAAAAAAAAATACTTATGCAAAACTAAACACAAAGTAAAGGGTTTCCTACATGTCCACTTGGCCCTTCAAGATCGCGTTTGGAGGGGTCCCCGTCAGCGTAGCTATTCCGCCAATGTTAGCAGCGTAGGCGAGACTGAGAGAAAACGTCTTGGATATATTCTGGAAATGTTTAGCTCTCTTGTCGCCATTTTCAGCACCATCCGTCTCTGGAGATACTTGGCTGTATGAAACAAACAGAAATGAAACTGGTCGGTTGTTTTTCTTTTTAATTCAAATGTTAAACTTAGCGGAAATGTTTTTTTTTACATATAAAAAGTTGAACAGAGACAACAATCAAATTATAACAGACAAAGCGTTCTGTTCTTACTCGGCCTGGCTTTGTACTGCTTGCCAGGAAATCAAGAGAATGGTCATTTGTACAAGTACTGCCATTTCAAAATGCGTTTCAAGATTCAAGTGCACATCTTTGAATTAAAACAAAGATTCGGTCCAATGTCTATATTTCCTTTGAATTTCGAGGCTGAATCTATCTTCATTGCCTTTTCTTATGTCGTGTAGTTGTTTCGAAGTTAATAAAGGAAGGCATTTGAAAAGGCATCAAAGAATGGCAAAGTAAAATAAAAGAATGGAACACAAAAGATAACGAAAAGAAACAAACGATAAACTAACAAACAATTTAAATTTTAAAAAAGATCTAAATTAATGCTGTTATTGATATTAGATTAGTAAGCAAATAAAGCAACCGAACTGCAGAGTTATACTTTCTTTTAATATTCGGTTTTGTTAATATTTTTCTCTTTATCTAAAATTTATCAGCATATTTATGGATATTATTATTTTTTTTTAAAAAACAAATGTTTTCGTATCATCCATCAAATTTTAATATTCCCCTTATATTTAAATGTGTAGAAAATCCAAGTACACCCTATTCCGTTTTATCATTGCACCCAATTTTGTTGTGGAAAAACACGTTTATAATAGTTACTAAACAGTAACAGATGAAAAGAAAGAGAGAAGCCTTATATTTTCCACGATTCCATGTTCAGAATTCAACACAGTAGCCGACTGAATTCCAGAGCAGATTCGTTCATTCTGCCATAACGTGTAAATAGCAAGAGAAATGTGTCCCACCGAAAATTGCTTTGCAATTCTTTTACATTTGTTTCTTATGTAAGGACACCGTCATGTAGATTATATAAATACATAAAATCAGTATGAATATTACCTTGATTTATTTCCATTAATGGTTTCCCTGTTATCATCCAGTTTAAAATTTTCTATTGCGTTTTCATTCCCTGTTCCTGTTTCTTTTAACGAAACGGGCTGTATTCTGAAAATTACTTATAGGTTAACTTCCCTTTATTCAGTCTTTAGTCTCAGTAAATACTTTTTGCCAAAACTGAATAAAACAAACAAATTTGACAACTATAAAGTAGAAATATTTGATCGACTGTGTCCCCTCCTTGTTACATAACACAGTATAAGAATGCCAAAGTTACTAAAATCAGATTCACCAATAACACCATCTTGTAACAAATCAGATCATGGTTGTCTGCCCCTATATGAGTATGGCTCGAAACGAGTAGCCTACAAGCTTTTATTTATAATTAGCCGGATATTTAGTTACTTGTGCGCTGCTTCGTGTTCTGTTCTGAAATTCTTTCATAAATAAAAAACAAATAAACTGAAAATGTTTATATATTCTGGATCGAGGGTTTTATCAAACAATTTTAGCAGAGAAGTTTAGAAACTGCTGAAGAGCTGTCTAGTGAGTACAGCTAGCTGAACAATCGATTACGGAAGGTATGAGTTTTAAAAATGGTGGACAGTTGGCACAGCAAGATACAAGTACCAACCGTCGTTTTAAGAAAAGCTGCAACAACATAATGTTCAAGATCGTCAGACTGTTAATTAACGTTTTGGTGCATAAAAATGATTTATTTTCCTCTTTTACCAATACATGTTGGTTTTAACACAATTTTAGCTTGTAATGAAAAAATATATAAACCAAATAACGAATAAAAAGCAAAATACGGTGGCATAATCACTGATAGAACACTGACAGTGTAAAAGAAAAAGCCAGATTCAATCACATATTGAGAAACTTTCATATTTCCTCCGTCATAAGTGATTTCTAGAAGGTTTACCATTAATATGTAACTTCCGGTTATCCACCACAGTTCCAATGTAACCGGCCTCTGTCTAGGACATACATTTTAGTTACAATAAAAACCAAAATAGAAAACGAAAAAAACCATTTTTTAAACAAATTTCTTGCAAACCGAAATTCCTGGATGTAATACTGTGGTTATTTCTTCGCAATGAGTAAATTGGAAGTTTCTGGTCATCACAGACGACATATTAAGATAACACTGGACATCATTTTTCATGAACACATCAAACCTAACGTTAGCACCTTTTAACCGTTCGTTCGTGATTCCATGCGTAAAACAATTCACTGCCTTATCTCCACTTTAGAAGTAGAGAAAACGTTAGATTATACAATATCCAGAACCATTAAAAGCTTCCATAAGATCTACCTACTCTACTGACTGACAATTAATATTCTGCTCCCCTTACCAAATTCTGGCACAGCGAATTATGGGATACTCACATTTTGCAAAAGCTTTCTAGTAAAAAGGTCCATTACTAGAGTTTATTTTGCTAGCTACTACTCAGATTCACACAAAAATAAAGCTTTTGGAACAAGTTACCTATACTTCAAAATTTGTGCATTTTTAAAATAGAAATAATAGGTTGTAATGAAAAATTAGCCGACGAAGATGTATATTAAAAACAGAATTAAAATCAACAAAGATGTTGCATGCACATTTCTGCTTTATTTTTACACTAAACTATTTTTTCAATATTTTTATTATAATGCGAGTAAATATGAAGATAAACCACATAACCTTTTCGTGGAAGTTAAGAAAATATTCCCTAATTTCGATAATTTTTCATGGCTTAGGTTTAGAATGAAGTGCTGTTTACAATCGTTCGTATGATTTGTGACAAACTGTTATCTCCCCTCTAACTGAATTTTTCACAAAGATCAACTATTTATAAGTGCCCCTTTATTGGTTTCACCATCACCATCGTGCCATTCCCTATTGGGGGGGGTTATTGTCTTGGATCACCATCCAAGATCCAGGATAGGATAGGGATAAATGGTTCTTGCATGGTGGCTTCCAAATGTCCTTCCATGCTGGGGTTCTGCCATACCGAAACGAAATTACTTACAAAAGACCAATCAATTCGCAGGTTCGATAAAGTTAAATTCATACGTACTTCTCGATTTATCTAAAGCTGCAGGTATTCCCAAAAAAGCAAAAAAAAACATATTAAAGCATAAAATATTAAACATATGAGCTATTTTTAATTCTTTAAACCTAAATACACTCTTTTTATAAGGTGTGGAAAATGTTACCAGTAAAAATTCTGGTTACCTATCTGAGATTGTGTTCCTTTCAGCTGGAGAAGGACCGCTTGTAGGATGGGCAGCATCATGGCCGTAGTTGCCGTATTGCTCATCCACATAGACAGGAACCAGGTCGGAAGCATTATACCGAATAAAAGCCTTCAATGTGAAATAGCAATACTTTTACAATGTAAAATAACAGTAGGATAAAAAAGGGGCAATGTGATATGTAAACATTATAATGATGCAAGGAATAACCGTCTAAAATGGACAAGGTAATTGCTTGGTTCGGAATATAGGTGAACTATTAAGGATATCATGCTGCAATTATTCATTTGATAATATTTCACTAAATGTAGAGAAATTGACTTAAATTATGTTTAGGAAAAGAAGCATAAATTAAACTCTACAAAATTACAACAGAAAAAGGACTACAATAGCCGAGTAAATAGCAGTGAAAATAGTATTCATATTCATAGATAACAGTTTTTTTTTTAGAAAATAAGAATTCACTTCTCTTAGCCAAATGCTAAGAATGAACTATTTGAGATAAATTTTAATACTTACATTTCTTCCATATATCTTTATTTCAGTTGGCGTTTATTTATTTAATTTTCTTTAATGCTTAATATTTCTTCGTCTTTAAAGTTTTAAATTCACTACCAAATTTCTTTCTCAAAATGTCCTGTGCACCGGATATTATAAATTCCGAGTCAGCTATACCCGCTCGTATGGCTGGCCAACACAGGTGAAACAGAAAGACTCCTACAGTAAGTATTATATGCCACACGTAATTACACCAGGATATTTCGCATTTTTAGTGTAACCTTCATTTTCTCGATTTCTTTAAAATAACAGGGGATACAACTTTAACGCGATAGTATGGGTGGCAAAAGCAATTGTGAATTAGCCTTACCATTCTCTCCGAGAAATGTTTTGAAAACTAGGGCTCAAGGTGCACGAGTCTTCATGCATTTTCGACACATCAGAGAGGCAAGAAAACCACGTGCAAATGAACTGACTATACCAAACGGACTGACCAAAACCTCATGTAAGCACAATGCAACCACATATATATCAACAGACAAAGGTATAATTTTCAAAAATTAAACAGAATGATATATTTATTTTATTTCTGATATATACAATTTGTATAACTTGCATAAAAAATGCCAAGCAGCCATGTAAGAGATGTTCAAATCAAACCCGGTTGTAGTATGATGTGTTCGCCGCTTGCTATCGAATCCTGGGTCGCTTGTGTCCCAAATCGCCTTGAAATTAAAACACCGTTGCGTAAAACAACGTGTGTTGCAAGAAAAACCGATGTCCCCTGCTACCAGAAATGAGCCTATTTATATAGCAATCAAAGGAACCAAACTCGCATTCTGATTGGTCGAGACCGTCAGCCAATGAGGTTGTTCCGTTCCGCTGTTCTGTAATCTTCCGGCATATTCTGGAATGTTCTTGTTCTATTTCGTTATTTAACGCGTTTTGATAAAAACACTTGAACTTGTGGGGGTAAATCGGTCCCCCTAACATAATAACATTTCCGTGCTGTAATAGTGTCCGGCTCCGGGTTTCATCTGAATGTTCCTGGTAAATAAATATTTCCAAACACTAAAAACCTATGATGATCGGATAGAACAACAGAGAAATTATCCGCTTTTCTCACATTCAAATAACCAGTTCGATCTCTCTATGCATGTAAAACAACCAGACTATTAAGTCTCTCTCTTGCCATTGCTAATCTGTGATGCGGTTTTAGTCTCTTGACTGCAGAAAGACGATGAGCTTTCACTCAAAGAACTGGTTGCGAGCGACACTAGAATCAACTTTAGCACCGTCCTCACTTCAAAGAAACGCCTGCACAAAGACCGTTCTAGGTTAGCCGAATATTCAATTATCGCCTCAATCTGATCCGGAAGGTTGGACTCCCAATTGGATACCAGGGGTCTCAAGGTGAGTAGCGAACAACTCCTTACTTAAGTCCGACTTGTAGAAAGATGTTATTACTTCTGATTCATTGGCGAAGTCCGTTCCATTGCACACAATTTTCAAGTTTCTCAAAATGCGAAACTGCTTGAAACCATTCCTATCTAACCTTTCTTGAATCGCATTTATCGGAAAATCCAGCATATCAAAAAAGTGGCATATGGGCATCGATTTAGGGTCTCATCAAATTCCTCTGCGGCTTTTCCAACTTCACTATTTATTTATTTACTAGACGACTCGTGAACCCGTTGGGGTTCCCATTGTGACAGCGGTTGATGACAAAAAGACGAAAAACAATTTCAATATTATCGAGTGACCAAACTTTAATTTTATGAGAAGTTGAGCATTAAATCGTAATGTGGCGGCCTGGCCTAACCAACCGCTAAATTAAAACACACTATATTGCCAGTAATAAGTACAAAAGTCTTAATAAACCTAGTTGCTGCACAGTCGTCTACAACGTCCGGACGCCTCACGCTGTAATCCAAATAACCGCTAGTTGCGTTCTACGTCACTGCTCTTTACCTATTAGGATCGGCCTGGCCTCGTTCTCGATAAATTAGGAGAAAGCAGCCGCTAAATTCAAACACACGGTTTGCTAGTAATAATTACAAAAGTCTTAATAATTCCATTATTCGTTGCCCGATTTAAACGAAACTTGCTACTGCACACCGCAGTCGGATGGTGAGTAAGGTGACCATAAAATTATAGTGCCTTCGTGCATCGTTTAGACGGAGTTTCGCGAACATACATACATACGTACAAGATCAGAGTTTTAGTAATATATAGATTTTACAGACGTTTCATGTCATCTATTTCAAAAGTTTGCACACGGAAAGTAACTTTTCATAGAATAATCAAATTCTTTGTTCTTCCTGATGTTTTGAAGCGCCTCGATCGTGAGCTAAGCAATATTTTGTTCAGCATCAGCTGATAGTTTTCGATTTTTAAAAGCCCTGCTAAGACAGTGTGCGTGTTCAAGAGAGAAATTTGCGAATGAAAACTCCTCAGAAAAAATAGAAAGTGGTTACTCGGAACTGGACGCTAATTATGTCCCCACTTGAACTTGTTTATTTCACACATTTCCGAAAAGAACCCTCAAAATCCCGGCAAGCATAATAATTGTTAATAATAAGTTCAAGACTGCCCATCTCGTAGGACACAGTACAAGAATTCCAGCAGAACCTGGCTGAAACAGCTTTTAACTTGTGGCAGAGTTTGCGTCTCGAATACATCATTAACAACATTAAGCTGCTTGACTGCTTCATTTCTAATAAGATTCAATGAATGGCCATAATACTGTGCCTATAGTGCATGAAGCTCCACGAAAGTTATCAATAGATGCAATTGCATTTTTGTGCCACCCATGTTAAGACTGTTCTCCACATTTAGATAAGTTAATGCGACAAACTACATTTGTGATGATTGAAATTAAAGTATTCAGCGATGTTTCAACATCCGATAAAATTCCCATGAACTGTCAAATCTTCTTCAATCCTAGGAAGCACCAGAACTATTTTTTAATGATTGGAAATGCTGGTAATTTCGTTAATGATAAAGTTGCAAAAAGTCAAACGTTGCAATAACATCTAGGATTTACATGGTGAAGACACGAGGCATTTCATTATGTAAGTCCTTGCTGGTGTACTTGCTGGCCTTCTCATCTACCATTATGTACGCAGCGTAAATATCCTAATAAAGTTTCCATCGCTGTTACAGTCATAAGCTAAAATGAAAATTCTTACTGTGCAAGGAAGGAACAGGACATTCTTCAATAAATTCAGACACAGCTTTTTGTTAAACTTTAATAATTCATGGGTTTTGAATATCCTTTTGATATTTATGCAGATTCCAACTTGCTTGTTTCTTCTCAAATTAAACTCGCTTCGGCTTTTTTGATAGTGAAACCAAACATTCATAGAACAATTCTGGTTGAAAACGATGCTATACAACGAATTTCTTGCCATGTTCTCTATAAGGGTATTCAAATTTCTTCGGCGGATTGGATCAGGATTTCAATGAAACTTTTTTGGTGCAAGGGAAATAGCGTCATTTAATGAGGATGTATCTATTAATATGGTATGGACATGGGCATGTTGACAGACAGTCGTTGATGCTTTTTCTTTTACCTCCAAGGAACGATAGTTCAAAATGGACATGGTGATGTTACTAGTTTCCAGATAAGACAGTTGTTGCATCACTAACAAATTTACTGGCTGACAGCATGGCTTTTGTATTAAAGCAGTTTATAAAGAAATTTTCATTGGATATCGCTGGACATTGAAAAAGAAACTAGGTTCTCTATAGAAATAGCTAATGTAGAGCTTTGTAGAAAGTGCTGTTTTTTTTTGGAATTATCGAGACCGTTTGAGACTAGGGAAATTATTTGTTGCTTTAAACATCATTCGATACCTAACATAAAAAAACTAAACTTAAGGCAAATTACAGATTGGACTAAGCTGGAAATTATTGGACTGATTGCGCCACGTGCCGTTTTTGTGTTTGGTGCCTGCTTTCATGATGTTTTAGTAGACGTACATAAAAATGAGTGAAGAAAGATAAAATCACAAACCATCTGGGTTCCGATCCCACCAGAGTTAACACCCTTAGAGCTATTCTTTTGTGTAAGTTCCACTTTTCTATTGCGACTGCTGCAATAAGACTTCCCATGAACAGCATCAGGGTATTCTACAGAAAATGGGAAAGTTGCAAAACGAAATAAGTCGAGTATTTTTTGTGTTATGTTAAAACAGAGAAAACAATTGGATTTATTCTAATCATGTAATCAATGTACACTACTGGTTATATGTCAGAGATCCCCTTAATTTGCAAAAATGTGTGTGTGTGTGAGAGAGAGAGAGAGAGAGAGAGAGAGAGAGAGAGAGAGAGAGAGAGAGAGAGAGAGAGAGAGAGAGAGAGAGAGAGAGAGAGAGAGAGAGAGAATAAAATTAAAGGACTTAAAGGACGAGGAGGGCGAGATCTCTGGGAGGATTAGGAGACATGAAAGTCCATTGCAGTGGAGTACCCACAAACAGAGTAGAAGGTCTCCCTCCTTGCCTCTGAGCTGACATTACAGCTAAGTAAATATCGAGAAAACTTCAAAATTGTTTTGTCACAAAACTCAACAACTGTAGATAAAATCCTTTTAGTATTTACCGTCACTGATGATGACGATGACGACAGCTTGCCATCAAAATTGTTTAGCATACACGAAATCACACACGTTAAAGACGTTTCTGTTTGCTCTGTATTAAAACAAACAGTCCAGTAATCAATCTGCCAGAGTCGAGATGGCCGGGCCTAAATATTTAAATCAAACAATTTTCTCTGATTTTTGCATAAACATCAAAAACAAAAACAAAACAACGACAGAACTTCAGACACATACACACACACACCTTAATATAACTGCTACAAACTTCGGCTGCTGTGGAAACCCCCAAAACCGGAAATAAGAAAACCGGAAGCAGAGAAGTGACTTCCAGCGGTATGGCTTCTGTGATCCAGTAAACAGCCATGATTATCATACCATAACCACATCGTGCCACCTAGATGTTAAAAAAGAAAAAAAAATCAGCCATTTATAGAAACCGTAAGTCGCCTTTCATTTTTATTCTAAAATCCAATTTCAACATCTGCGATTACCACATCCAAAGATTACCAAGTTTTACATCTTCTATTTTCGTTTTCATTTTAATTTGTTTAAACGAATATAACAGATTCAGCTCTGCTTCAACCGTTACTTTTGTTTTGACATTTGCGTTTTTAATATTTTGGCTTATTTATGAAATTTCTTCTCTCGTCTCTACCGTCGCTCTTATTCTGTTTTCGCTCTTTTGCTTTATACTTTCACTTTATGCATTCAGTTTACTGCAGAGACGTGGACTCCTGTGCAATGATTGGGTCCGAGTCAGAATAAGTGCAGGTTACTATGAGTTTACTGAATAAGTCCGAAAAACCGTTTTCGAAGAAATTTCCATGGAAAGCATAGTTCCTGGAGCTGAGATACATCTAAGAGTGACGGGACTCACATTACCCGTCTCAGTAACGACTACAGAGCAATAAATCTGTTCAAAGAGACAAGACCCCATCTTGTTAGATGAGGAGTCACGGAATCCCTGCTGTGTTCTGCGGACAGTCGAGCCAGTTTGAGCCGCTGTCTGTACGGCTCACCCCATCAACTACGTGTGTTTGGAAGGATCGGTTATTCTTACTGGGTCCAAAAGATGCGTACACAGACAAGAAAGAAAAAGAAGCCATTTCCTATGTAATATTTACACGGAGACCCTATGCGACCCTATGCGACCCTTTGGCCTTGCGACTCCCCCAACAATTAACTTTCGAAAATGAATACTGTACGTTATTATGAATAAAACATCTGCATTTATAATTACAAATTTATTTTACATAAAAAAGGAGAATGTGTTCCAAGTAACATTTGGCAGCATCATTAGCAACCAAATTCAAAAAATGTGCACTGCGAGGAACAAACAAGTCTTGAGGATTAACATTTATTATTCTTCGTTGCATACTGTTTTCTTTCCCCTTCATATTCTTCCAATATCTTAGCCTTGACCACGTAAGTTTTCAACAGGCAGTAAAATCTCTTCTAGCTGGTTAAGGATAGTGTCCGGAATACCCGCACCAGTTGTCTCTTTTAAAGGTGCAAATCCCAAGGCATGTTTCTTTATCCCATACGGTCCCTCACTTATCTATGTCCACAAAGCGAAGTATCATGGTAATTTCTTCGACATTGCCTATATCTGGTGTGCAATCTAGAATGGTAAATTACTTGACAGCAAGAGCAGATTTAGGATTTATTCTTTGCTGGTGTTGGATATGATCTGAATCAGTTCAGCAAAGTAGACTCATTTTCTTTCATCTTACGGAAATGTTCATCAAACAAAGATAGATATATTCTAAAATTTTCCCATTTCCAGAAGTGTGAAAATTTTCGTTTGTTACCTGAAAGGCCAGATTTTGCGCACCAAGAATCACAGATTTGCTGTCAATGCTGTTCTTCTCTTTTAATGAAGCGCAAATTTTCTACATTCTTTTCTTTGTTTTTCAATCGTAGTTTAAGCTCTTTCCAGTTTTGGAAATTCTCCAAATGTTCAATGCTCCTCTCGTGCGCTGCTAGAATTGCAGAGATATTTTTTCCCAAACTTTTGAACCTTCACCAGAAAGAGATGACGCTGATGGCACCAATCGTGTTACTGGTAAACAGCCTGAGAATTTTCTTTAATTATGAACTTTGGGAAAACTGAACTGCTGAATTTGTTCTGGCCCAACAAGATTGGCTGAACACGATCATCACGTTTGGGCCAAATAGCGGAGTGACCGCAGTTCAAACTTGGGAAGTTTCACTTTCATGTCTTTCAAATCTTGATCCTGGCGGACTTCCTGATTATATTCCTCAATCTCTAACTTGTGAAACTGAAGGCCGTTTGAGCTTGAATCTTTGAGCTGCCTTCATCCTGATGCCGTGGATGAAGATAATTCAGAAAGAAACCTTGTTTCGAGTATTGTTTTCCATTTTCAAACTTCCCCTCACAACACTGTGCTCCAGACAGGTTTTTCCTATCAACCGCAGTGTCACTGCAACTAAAAAATGTACGTTTTGTATACCTAATAGATTTCTTTCCAAACTATAAGAAAAGCAACAAAAAACTGTATCAAATGTATTATTATTATATATACCGCGCTAGACTTTCGAAATTCCCTTTTGTCCTGTCGCCTTGACCTTTGTTCGATTTAACTCAAAATTATCTGAGGCGATAAAAAACCACAGTAAATTTGGTTTAACTGAGGCAAAAAAAAAAACAAAACTTTTAGGGGCCATTTTTTGGGGGAAGAGTCTATTGGGAGTGGTGGGAATGGGGTAAATCCAATTCTTGACTGACCCAACCAGACGCTCCAAGCTTGGTTACAGACGACAATCTACATAGAGAGAGGGCCAAGCGAATGCGGTGATAATAGCCGCCGATAATTTGAATTAGAAAATTATGGAAAGTGGATAAACATTTACGATGGTGGAAATGGGCCGGATTTCACCGGAATGCCCTTCTGGGAGTTAAATAATTACGATTTAGAACGATTTACGTTGAAGGATTATCGTCTCTCTCTGTGTTAGGGTTTACTTTCTTATATTTTCCTGAGTAGGTCCGACTTTTATTATAGATATATTTTTTCTGGTTAGAAATTATCTAGGCCAAGGAGGGACAGTAGTGTCAATTTTTGCATGTGATGCAGTCCCATCCCTCACTGATCGAGTCGACCGGGTGGGGGAGTCAATCAGCGACTCTTGGACTGGGGGGAGACGGTCGCAGGGTATAAAATAAGCGTACAGTAATCAACTTTAAATGCGCAGTGATCATCCTCATTCTGTGCAGTGATGAAATGATACCATCTACAACCGTGGAGGAAGGAGACGCTGCGCTCAAAAGTCGGAAGATTGGAGAATTTAGCGGTAATATTTCCTTAAATTTACTTCTTAACTAGGCAACCTAAATCAGGAATTTAGATACAACTGTTTTGTGTGGTTTTTTATTTATATTTCATAGCTCCAGTCAGTCGCTGCCACTCGAGTAACTAACCCCAATATTCTGGACATGATACATATACATTAACCTTGTTAACAGATATAATTACTTAGTATAGAATAGCACCAGCGAAAGTATTCGAGCTTTTACACCTATTATCTGTAAAAAAAATCTTCACAATAATAATCACTTGATGTAAGTTAACTTATTAATGTTTCAGCCAAATGTCTGTAAATTGTAAAGACGTCTCTGATATTAGTGCTTTTTACATGTCCAAATTATCTGCGCCCATAGTGAAATTTTCCCTTAACTTTCAACAATAGTTTTGTGCCTTAGATAACATCAACTTGTTGTCAATCACTTAAACACTATACATGAGTATTTTACTTACAACCAGTATATATGTTACAGTGAGAATGTAAAACCAGGGATTTCGTGAAATCACTGAAATATCTGGCCCGAAGTTTCAGGGAAATCACGTAACGCATATGATGGGTACTTCATGTCTCTTTGAATGGCATTTAAGCAAAATCGTCAGTACCAATAAACGAACCATTAATTTCGTCCGAAGAATTAGAGTAAAAGTTTAGTTTAGTTCAGTGGTTCTCAAAGTGAGTGTCGCGATAAATTTTAACACACCACGTGGCAATATGGCTGAGCAGAGGGAGGTGGGACCAGTTGGCATGGACCTATGTTATTGAGGGGCCTACTCCCCTCGCTAGAGGCAAACGGAGAACCCTTTTGTAAAGAATTAGAAATAAATTTTATGCTCCTCTGAATTGGAAGAATTCAAATTGCCGCCTTAAATATTTTTGTAACGGGGAAACAGGCCTTTTCGTTGTTTTTGTTCTCTTCCGTTAATTGACATGAGCCAAGTACCCGAGAACAACGTGAAAACAACACCCAGGTAAAAACGAACTGGCGTCAGAGAGAAGCGTCTCAGCACAGGAAGTGTATAGTTAAAATAAAAAAAACTCGAAATTTTGCGTTGCGATATTTTTTTTCTTTTTTAGTTGATAAGGACAGATACTACACATTGATCTTTTTCTTTTCTTTTCTCCTATTGTCAGACATGTTTAAGCCGGGGCCGCTGTTTCTAAATTGTGTTGCGATCTTTGAGAGTTGGAGAAAGTGCAGAAAGTCAGATATCATTAGTCATAAAACGTTTGGAGGAGAACGAACTTATGTCAACTTTATTTGACGTAAAGTATGCGAAAGAAATAAGGAAATTATTCTCAATGATCCATCTATCAAGAGAAGAGTGAAAAACACCGACAAGGGTACAAAATATTGTCATCAAGTCAGGGTTAGTATAAATTTATATATTATTTTATTTCTTTTCATTCGTAATGAAGTAATTTGTGCTCTTGAAAACTTCATGTCCAACCGGTTTGAACTTGCTCTATCTGACCAGCTCACAGACAGCATAGCATGGCTGTCTTCTGCAAGCTGACGGCAACTGATGAGGACATTCGTAATGTCCATGAAGGTGTCGGTCCTTACACAGATTTAGCATAACTAGCAGATCAATATGAAACAATAAGACAAAAATATCAAGGTACTGACAAGTCATGCAAACAAGTTCTACAAATCATATGTGGACGGGATGAATTTTCCACTTTATCAAAGATCTTGAGCAGAATTATTGTATGCAAACCACAGTCTGCTGACTGCGAACGTCTGATATCCTCATACAATCTGTTAAAATCACCTGGCAGATCTCTTCTACAATCGAAAATTATGTGTACATAAAAACGAATACACCAGTGTTAGCCAGCTTTGACCCAAGGCCTGCCACCTTATATTGGCTAAATAAAAAACAACGCAGACTTAGCAACCCAGGAAAGGGTCAAACACATTTGAATTAGACCAAAATGACCTGAGAGAAAATCTGAGAAGAGGTACAAGAAAACTTTCTGAACTAAGATTTTTGCACTTTTCCTTCCAAGAATTATGACATTTGACACTAATGATTAACTATACACAGGTGTTCTGTTTGTGTTAGAAAGTTGCTGTTTATGGTTAAAGTTGGATCAGCCATTGTGTTATAAGAAAAACTAAATAATTCTTCTATGGATGCCACTTCTGATTAATATTTCGAAAGGTGTACCAATTTTTTTACTATTTAGAGCTAAAATGCTTGTAATCTACGTGTAATCTATTTGTTAAAGTGCATACATTTTTACTGAAATATTTCGTATTTTAAAATATTTTTTCAAAAGATAATCAAGTGTAATCCCTCACTGTCTTGTACAATTGGAAGATGCACACATCTAAGACTTAGGTGATAAAAGTAATCATTAATCATAATCATGGTTTTCTGTGGTAATCACAATACCCTTTCGATCAGTAATAGACACATGGTAGCATGAATGGTTGGTTAGAATAATTGTTGGAGCCAGACACGGCCAGAACATAGGACGTGAAAATTGTGCAGGGATCAATTTTTCTCATTTTATACCCTGGACGGTCATCCTCCCGAGCTCTCTCTGGGAAAAGATCTTTCAAGAGTGAACCCGAGTCCAACTCCACTCAAAACTCAGGAAAATGGCTACGACAGGTCGAAGCGCGGTGGTAGTCGTGAGGAATGGAGACTTGCGTACGTTAATGACGTAGTACGTATATGGCGTACTTGTATGTCGTAAGTAAGTACGTGTATGACGTAAGTACTTGTATGTCGTAAGTAAGTACGTGTATGACGTAACTACTTGTATGTCGTAAGTACGTACGTGTATGACGTAACTACTTGTATGTCGTAAGTACGTATATGTCGTACTTGTATGTCGTAAGTACGTACGTGTATGACGTAAACTACTTGTATGTCGTAAGTACGTATATGTCGTACTTGTATGTCGTAAGTACGTACGTGTATGCCGTAACTACTTGTATGTCGTAAGTACGTATATGTCGTACTTGTATGTCGTAAGTACGTACGTGTATGACGTAACTACTTGTATGTCGTAAGTACGTATATGTCGTACTTGTATGTCGTAAGTACGTGTATGACGTAACTACTTGTATGTCGTAAGTACGTGTATGACGTAACTACTTGTATGTCGTAAGTACGTATACGTGTATGACGTAAGTACGTACGTGTATGTCGTACTTGTATGTCGTAAGTAAGTACGTGTATGACGTAAGTACGTACTGTATGTCGTAATGTCATAACTAAGAATAAAACAGTAATTTAAAAAGTCACCGTCGCCTTTGTATAAAACTGGAAAACAGCGTTTCTGAAGTAATTTTTTCCTTCCCCTCCCCCAACCTAATGGGTAAGGATAAGGAATCCTCGAACGGTAGGCCACATACTCTGTATAGTTAACTGTCGGCTAGTTGGCTTATATAACATTATATACGTAATGCTTCACGGGGGGGGGGGATATAGCTCTGATGCGGCACATGGAAGCTGAACCAAACCCTACCAGGAACGTGGTTAGGGTGATGGTTGGCCTATACGTTATTACACACACAGATATCCCACCTTGGAGTCGACCACTCAGGCCAACACACGTCAGTGCTCCCCCCCCCCGGGTAACAACTGGCTCCTAGCTACACCTGTTGGGATTAGCGAGAAGCGGGGCGTGGTCGTATTTGTGTCCCGAAAACCCCCTTGGCTCGGCCAGACTCACCTTTGTGCCGCTGACGAGAGGCAGAGGAAGCAGGAGCAGAGGGGTCAGCACCACCAGCAAGACGGACCGCAGGCTCCATATCGTCCGAGCGACATTTCTTAGTTTCGCCATGCTCGTGTCTGGGGGGTCGTGTCAGCTGCTGACACGTCACGGCAAGCGCATTGACCCCCTCCCCACGGCTGTTCACCAACAAGCGACGCTAAGCTCGCATTACCGACAAGTAATGTCTTCACTAACAGCTTATCGTCAAAATCAGCCCTATGATCCTCCTTGAGTTTATGTATAAGTCGGACATTTTTAATTCCACAAACCTGTTGGTGTATACTGCAGATTCTCCCAGAAACTACAGCAACATCAAAACTTAACTTGTATTTTTTGTTTATTTATTGTAAGCAAGCAACTGATCCAATGAAGTAAATCAACTGTTCATTTTTTCTATTATAAGAATACTGGCTAATCATTTTCAAGATAAACTAAACATAGAATTAAAGTTTACATAAAATGTTATTAATTATTTTCAGTGTCCACAGAAAAATACAAGCAAGAATCTGTTGTTTTACCTTCAAAGCACCAGGATTTTTTGATTTTTAAAAGTTTTTTTCTCCTTTTCTTGATACAATTATTTCCATTCCAGTAAATCACAATTTTAGCAATTATCACTTATCTAACGATATTATTAACTCAGCACAATAATTAGTTAAATCCATAAACTCCAGCACTCATATCACAATTAATACTTAAAAAACAAACAAAAGATTAAAAAATAAAGTGGCTTGCTTTAGGGATTAATACAGCACACTAATCTGAACAAAATCCTGTAAAAAGAAAAAGAAGCTTGCAGATTTTTATTTTATTTTATTTAAACTAAAAATATGAACAATGATAAATAAAATTGGTCATTTGTAGAAATGGTAATCAAACAGGTTCCTGCTGAGAGGATAATTAAGCACTATTTTAGGCATAAAAGCAGTAATCACACAGGTTTGCACCCCTACAAAGATGAAAACAAAAATTAAGCATTTTATTGTAATGTATTACAAAATGCTTTTTTTCTTTTCTTGTTTCTTTAGATTTATAGTTGTTATTGATGGTAATATTTAGGTAAACAGCAACAACAAAAATTGCCTGTTTGGTTTCAGAATAAAAGGATCCAAGTAGTCCAAATCCAACTTGTTATGGCTTTATAATCTCTTGCTACAAAAATGTGCACAACAGCTACATCCATGGCCAAAAAATTTTTCAACACCAGAGAAGAACAAAATCTGTTGTCGTATCAAGCTCATATATCTTGACACTATATCCAAAGACCACCGCTAAATGTCATTATTTAGATACTTCTGAGTCCCACATCATGATTTATATGGTCTTTTTGGAAATCAGTGGGTGTATTTTCCTATTGTTTGTGTGTTTAGAGAACTATGAAGTGCTATGCCATTCAATACATTACCGTAAAATTTTTATGCAAATTCAGCAGGTATAATTTGGCTTAATCAAGCAAAAATAGAAAAGTCCAGGTGATACAAATTTTGGTGTTGGCTATGCAGTAAATATAATCAAGGTGGTGATGTGGTTACAGGTGAGGGCAGTATACATTAACAGAGTCAAACGGAAACTGATAGAGACGAAAGTATGCATTTCCCCAAGTATTTATAGCTATCGATAAGATTATAGCAGTGATTATATTCATAACAATACCAGTTTTCATCTGAAAAAAGAGAGAAAGAAAAGAATAAAATATATATGTATAAATCACATACAAGTGTCATAAGACACGAAAAGACTACAAATTTTTGACAAGAGGTTTAAGATTCTAAAGTAAAAGCATTAAAACCATCAACAGTGTTAGCAGCTAGGCGATTATCCATTACGAATGTGCGATTAGAGACAAACTCTCAAGGCTTGTAATTCAACAGACATATTTTTTCTTAACTTACCATTGTTTTCAATTAACTTAAAGTTTTATTTCTACTTTAATAAGCATGAACTAACATTAATACACCAATTTTTAGTATCAATCCTACAAAAATCAGTTTTTTTTATTTATTACGAATCTTTAAGATAATTTTCTAGGTTTAGCAATTAAAAAATATAAAAGCATCCTGTAATAGTTTTGTCAGAGTTACTTCTTGTCTTTTTTTTAAAAACCTATATAAATGCTTATTTTGTAGTCTCCCTTCTATGTCAAATGATGCCAATGTTCCAGAAAATCCGAGAGATGACAATGTCATTGAACTTTTGAAAACGAGAGGGAGATGTGTAAAGTGGGTTGGTGTGATTTGGGGCAGACTGAGTGGATGCACTGAATAAATTGTTAAATGTGCAACACAGTTTCCTTGTAGCCTGGGTTGCTACAACTGCTTGTTGACTATTTCTGAAGTACCTGCCGGTATTCTCGTGACCAAACACCGAAGCAGTGACTAACCACTTTTGGCGGGGTGGTGAAAAGGTTCGTAATGGGAAAGTCCTATTTGCCTCTCACCGACTGACTAAAAAAAATAAAGAAAACAAGGGCCTGGTAGTGTAGGTTTAAACTTTGTACTTTTAGTGAAAAAACATGGAAACTTTTTTTTCCATTTCAGGTGGATGAAAGAGAGTAGCAGATAGACTACCAAACTGTCAAAGCTGAAGGGAGCAAGCTTGATTCCCAGTTGGGACCAGCTTGGCTTGGTGCCATACCTCCCTCCTGCATTTCTATGCTGGCATGCCACATGGATTTCTCTGGGCATTCAAGATTCCTCCCACATCCAAACATGAAGAGTGTTTAGAGATCTCCCTGCTGAAGATGAAAGTGCTGGGTCACCATGCTCCCTCACCAGGGTTGTCTCAATTGGTGGGACTGTGGTTACTATGGTTGTATCGTACACCAAAGAAAGCAAGCAGTATTTGAACTTAAAACTGAATGCAATGTGTTTTGACTCTTATCACCACTTGAAAATGTTCTTTTATCAAATGTTTCACCAACATTTTACATTGCAGTTTTTAAAATAGTTCTGATAAGGATTCTTGCTTCCATGAAGTCGATCATACTTACAGATAAAAGCCTGGGGAAATTATGTCCAATATCATAGTAGCACCACCATTAAGATCTTAGCTTTGATTTGTAAATGTGACAATGATGTAAAAACACTTTGTTTTCTATTCCTGAACACTGTGAGTCTCATTTAACACATCAGCGTGGCAATCATTTGTGCCTGAAGTCTGACAGTATAGAGTGTAGCAAAAATGAAAATGTTAGAGTCATTGTTATTCTTACAAAAGATCAAAGAAAAATACAATATACCATGTCGTTTATTCTGAGGTAACCAGTGGAAAACACAATGGCGTTTGGTGGAGTCGCAACTGGCAACATAAAGGCAAATGAAGCTGCTATGGTGCAAGACATCATGAAGTATAAAGGATTGATGTGCAAATTTTCACCCTTGAAAAAAATAGGGAGTAAGATATTAATATATGTGTTCAATAATTTTAGTAGCATCCCATATCAATCAATCTCTTGGAGGCTGGGAGAGTTATCATATACAGAAAATTTTGTTGTATTGGTGACTGAATTGGAATTTAATGTTTTAGAAATATTAAATGCGTTTGAACAATTTGTTTTTTTTCCAGTGTGAGAGCAAATCTTGGTAAAAGGAAGCATCAGTTTGTTATTTAAATCTAGAGGTCCAGTGAATGTTCACAAGTTTTTCACAAGTAATGAATAGCTAAAGCAGGTGATGGAGTCAACATGTTTAAGGATGTTATTGATAACTATATGGCATGACTGATAAAAAAACAACAAAAACAATTAAAATTAATATCAGTAATAAATAGCCTCCTAATAAAAGACGGCTGAGATAGAGTAATTGAAATTTAAAGGAAAAAGCAATTTTCAGGCTAGTCAAAAAGATGGTAAATGATGAATGTTACACTCAAATGGCTAAAGTTTCTTTCTTCTTACAACTCATTGTTTAAAATGTCCCATATCTCCAGACATGTAAATAATGAAAATTTATGCAGAATTTCTCATTGCAGAAAGAAATGATGAGTTAAGCATTTAGTCAGATCCATAATCTGATTTATAGCACTTCCATTATACCAAATAAGCTTTCAAAAAGTAAAAACGTTTTTAATGTAAGTAAGCTGTATGTATTCTGTGCAGTCTGATTTCTAATATTGAAACCTAAATGAACAATGGTAAATTTGCTGGTGAGCAAAAGAGTTTTTTTATAATTCTCTGCAATGTAAGTTTTAAGTAGATCATTAATAAAAATTTTTTCCCCCTTAAAACAACAAAATTACAACAAATGGACTAGTTAGTATTAACAATCTCTTAGTAGTTTTTTAATTGATCAGTCTCCATCGATATAAATTGCTGGCTTCATCAGACATTCTAAAACAAGGGAGGTAACTACTGGTAATTTAGAATAAAGTAAAACAACAGATTTTGAATGGCATTGTAAAGGTGTGTATTTATTTTAAAGTAAATTTTATGAACATCACTAAACTTTACACAGTAAATTATACCCTAAAATAAAATAATATAAACTTAATACTTTCTGTTGTGACAGATTATATATATATATATATATGTTCTGTAGGCTTAGTTAAAGCAGCAGTGTGTATGGGATCTGACAGAAGTCTTTGTAATCCGATAATAATTTTAAAAAACCTTCCCACACTGCAGCACCAAAGCGACTAAAGTTTGGCTGTAAAAATCAGCCAAGCTGAGAAATCCAGAGTGGATGATGCAGATCCTGAATACTAGGAATGAGAGAAGGGAGGTGGTGTCACCTTTAATATAACGACATTGTGGGAAATTCATACATACTTGAAGAAAACTCTGATCTCACAACAGCTCCAGACTTACCAATTCTGCTACGATGGGCAGTAGAATTGTTGTGGTTGCTGAGTTGCTAGTGATCTCTGTAGCAGCAGTGACAATCAAAGACAGCAGCAGACATATGATCCAGGGGGGGAGAACTTTGAATCCTTCCATACTATTGCCAATCCATGCCGACAAGCCCGATTTCTACGATACAAAATGTTTAGTACTGTACATTATTTCATATAATTTATTTAATATTTTGTCTTCTTTTACCTCCAGCCACTTTATTTTCTTACAATATCTGATAAAGTGAGGCTGAACTCAATCTGATAAAATGCTTTTTGTTTAATTAGATATCTAGATAAATTTCTTTTGGAACTTTTTGTTGTTCATAATATTTTATGATGAGTGTTTCTGCAGCCACTATTCTAAATTCATTTCTATTCTTGATGTAGAGTAGGCATTTCGTTGTCATTTGTATGCATAAAAAATATATAGAGAGTATTTTCTTGTTCAACCAGGACTTACCACTAGTTGACTGATTGCTTTGATTCTTACTAAAAAAAATGTTCATTTTTGGTTATTAGATTTTAAAATTTCCTGAATGCACATATCATAATGTCATTGTATTAAATAATTTTTTAAAAAATCATTTAATTGCATGATTAAGAAAATGTATAGATCTAATTAACACACGTAATAATTTAAAAGGTAAGGAAGAAGTAAACTCTCGGGTGATAAAAGGGGTGTGGCTTTATAGACATGGCATCACAATGGCTGGGTATCTTTAAGAGGATCTTTTACTAATAGCGGTGAATATGCAAAATATAGTTGTTCAATAGAACACAATCAATGCATTTAAAAAGTATTGAACAGATGGTTTGAGAGAGGGGAGACTTATCGAAAAGAAACCAAACACACTTTAGCACAATTAACCATGTCATAGAACGTTGGGGAGCTGGGTTTACCTAAGCAGCACGGGGGGGGGGGAGAGAAGCGTGTTTACCATACCTGGGAAGAGTCTGCCAGAGCAAACCCTCCACCCATGAGCACAAGCACGCCCCACGGAAGTCTCTTCTGCACCAGATCCCATTCCAGCAAAGGGGAGTAACTGTATGGTGGAGTGTCGTCAGTGCTTCCTATTGCAGTCAGGTAAAATCCAGGATTAGACGGCGCACGCACGACATTGCAAAGTCTGAGAGCAATGCACATGCATCGGAGATTTACAGTAAATTAAAGTTTGAGAAACTACAGAAACTGACACCAACTTCAGCAAATACTCCTAACATTCATGTTACACCATAAAGGTTAAGAAGTGGGTGGTTTTTGTTTTAAAAGCTCGGATGAAACAAGAGTTTCCAGAAACACTTTCATGCACCAAAAACGAGGTAACTTTTAAAATCATAATTCATTCTCATACCAAAAAAAAAATATAAAAAAAGATGAATGTAAACTCTTTCACAACCAAGTTCCTTCATTACTTAAATTTAAGCACATTCAACCAATAGACTGCAGTCTGCATTAAGGAAAGTGTCCGTGGGCAATAAAACTCCTAATTTCTAAATCTGATATAATTTGAAATACCCGAGCACCAGAAGTTTCTTAAATGTTAGAATTACCTCCCTTGTGACTGGATTATCTGAGTGTGGTCTAAAGGCGTCTCTAGTTTAACTGTAACTAATCTAAATTCGGAATTTGCTTTGGATGTACATTGAACAGCGGGCGACGCCGAATTCTAAACGCAAAAACAACGAAGGATTCACCAGGCGGCCACTTTCTTATCCTTCGCGATCAGGTGCCCCACACCAGCACCTGTTTCGTTCACGGAATGCAGACGTTATAACAGATACGCGCCCCCAAACCAGAGAGGAGTGTGGTGGTAAGCTCGCTTTAGGGATCACGCACAGGTACTCGTCGTTACCTCGCTCGTCCTTGGGAAGGTCTGAGACAGGGGCCGTGTCACGTTCTAGCCGGACGCTCCTGTAAACCGGGAGGTGGGCTACCAGAAACTGGTCTGGCTGGGCGCGACTCCGACACACGACGCCCACGTGGGAGGGGTGGATGTTAGGCGCCCAGCTCTGGTTGGAAGGAACCCATGGCCAGCTACAGTAAGCTTGATTTGCGAGGTGGCGCACTGCGCCATAACTCAATTCAGACTACTCTACTCCCACACTTCCTTTTCTTTTTGTTAAAAATAAAATCTAAGGGAGGAAACTCCGTAGTTCGTTGTTATTCAGTAATGTCTCCTGACAGTTCCACGGCGGGTATTATTAACTGGACAGTTTCCTGTTAAATATTTTAAATCTAAGGGAGGAAACTCCGTAGTTCGTTGTTATTCAGTAATGTCTCCTGACAGTTCCACGGCGGGTATTATTAACTGGACAGTTTCCTGTTAAATATTTTAAATCTAAGGGAGGAAACTCCGTAGTTCGTTGTTATTCAGTAATGTCTCCTGACAGTTCCACGGCGGGTATTATTAACTGGACAGTTTCCTGTTAAATATTTTAAATCTAAGGGAGGAAACTCCGTAGTTCGTTGTTTTCATAATGTCTCCTGACAGTTCCACGGCGGATATATTACTGGACAGTTTCCTGTTAAATATTTTGTCTCATCGATTTACGAATTTCGTTCAGTTTTATGAAAATTAAAACAAAACAAAACAGCGGTTGCCTAATATTAATATTTTTTTTTATTTAAAGAGAAATCTAACAATGTTCACTTTTCTAAAGTCACCGAGGAGCAAACGATGCTGTTGGCTGCTGTAATTCGATATGACCATTAATTTACAGGTCTGAAAAATTCATTAAAAGTAATTCTAAAAAAAGAAAGGTATCCATACCGCGATCAACCAAAACAAGGTAATTTCTGATACGCGATGTAGTCAATCATAGGTAACAGTAGCTAAAACTTGTCTGTGTGTATACAGTAACTATGGTCTCTACTTTCGTTTTACATTTGACTATATTCTTATTGTAAAAGTAAAACAAAAATTTAAATAAACCCAAATTATCTATAGTCAACGAGCGCGCACATGACAGCGCCGAAGAAATCTCTAAAGGTTAGTTCTATTAAACTACCCAACCTAACCTACCTACGACCCTGTGGATTAATAGAAAGGAAAGAGAAATCAATTGATCTTTTACCGATACCTTCGTTCGATCGCCAAGTAAAGAAGGGAATTTTGGATGGAAAGACAAACAGTATCGCGGCTATGAGAATGGCGTTCGTAGAATCTCCGACGTAGCTGAAAAATAACAAGCAAAATCGGGTGGATATCGATAATTCAGCTCGACTCATTATCAGCAGATCGATTGGGGAAAATCGCTGCTGTTATAATAGGATTTAAGCAGAGCGGATACCGTGCGCTTTAATTTCCCGTCAGATAAACAGTTTTCACTTACTTCGTGTGCAAATAGAAACAATAAGAAATACGAACCGGGGGGCGAAAAGGGAGCTCCAGCCGGGGATAAATCCGGGTTTTCTGGTCAACCACAAAACTGCAAGAATCACAAAGTGGACCAGCACGGCCGCTTCTGCAAACCTTAAAGGTATTATTGTTATTATTATTAATTGAAAATTGTTGATGCAATATGTCTGGAGTGTAATCTTCCATCTATTATGCAATTTTTGTTGTTTTTTTAAAAAGAATTAACTGCAAAACGAAACGAAACGAAAGTTAATTAAGTAAATGATAAAATAAAGAGAAATGACACTAACTGAATCAGGGAAATAATTTCCAAACTTTTCTTTTTTAGAAAAAATGTTACTGGTAAATCAATAACATTTAAAATTATGTCATATATAAATAATTAGATGTAATTATGAATGATGTTAATGGTATCATTCTAACTATGTAGTTATAAGATGGGAACAGAAAGATATTGGTGATACACGATAATCAGAAGCTAGAGGACCCGACCCCTCACTTTCCCCACCACGTTATTAGTTCTATTATTACCATCCACTTTTCTAACCTGGAATGAATACAAACGTTTAGAAAATATTACTTACGACATGCGTCCCAACTTCTCATATTCGTCTTTTAATATTTTTTTAACAGCAGAGTAATTTTCGTTTTCTTTCTTATAACAGTAACACATCCTAAAATAACAAATCGTCAAGTGCAATTAAAAACGAAGAAGAGACAGATAGAATAGAAAGGGTATTAAATATCCACACCTTTTTGAAAAATCGCAAAACGCTTGGGGTCGCAGCGCCACTTAACCTGGTATAGTATACCATAGTATGCAGCAGAACAGGAAGTCTGTGAGTTTTGCAAACCCAAAATCTGTGAAACTCACCGTGAACAACCTCAGAAGTTGCCCTGAGAGATCATTCCACGAAGAAACCCACAAACATCTAATCTACTTCTACATTTACGCCAACGAATGCCATTTAAATGGCTGAGAAATCAAATAAACCATGCATTAGAATTAATTAGTGCAATTTGAACTAAACATGACAGCTGTGAATGTTTAGAACACTGGATATGTAAAAAAAAGACAAGCGTGATTACCAGGGATAACAAAAGGATGTGTTATTTACAAATGCTAATTATAATTCTTGATAAATCGAAACGATGCGACATTTTCAAATCAAAAGTTTATTCTGACATTTACCATTGCGATAAAATATTAAGGCTAAATAACTTTGTTAAAAATAGATGAAGCGGGTGGGGGTAATAGAACAAATGCAATTAGGAGTTTGTTGACATTTATTGCTAACAGAACAACATCTACCTTGCAGCCACAAGTAATGTGGGAACTACGTCCAGGATGTGTTTCTCTCTTGCTGTCCTTTATACTATATGCCAATATCAGTAGTTTCAAGTAGTCGCTTTTTCAATAGGAAAGACTGACCGAAGTTAGTTAGTTGCTATTGATACCAGTAATTCCCAATTACATATATATATATATGCGATGCTAAAAATGACGTCATATGATGTAGTAGGGGCCTGGGGCCGTCATCGACATCATATGCCTTGTTAATGGTCAAGACATGATAGTTACCGTTTTCCAGCATATGAAATCTGGAGCCATATCCAGCAGCAGATAAAGCATATAATGGAGACAGGCAAAGCTAAAACCAACCAACTTGCAAAATTGACTCCAGAATCAACATTATATTTTTCAAATTTTCTGAAAAAAAAGAAAAATAGGTAGAGGATACAAACATCTTTGAGTGGGCTACTGCTCGCCAATACTTAAAGAACAACAAAGTCACCGAATAGTTTTACTGAAATAATAATCCTTGGTCCACACCGAATAATGTCATACATTTTTCAGTGGGCATATCTTTCTTATTTTAAGATAGCACTCTGCACATAACCGTGTTCCTATCACTTATTATCCATTATTTTTTGGTTTTGTAGCATTTCCTTGTTTTATGTGGCTTGTAGCAGGGGTTCTCAAACTTTGTGATACTGTGACACCCGTGATCGAACCTATTGATTTCAATAGGATTAGGTAAGAGGTAAATAAATCACATCTACCTTTGAATATTAAATCCAACATATTTATAAAAGAAAAACTATTGACACGCGTTTATCAAATTCAGAACAGTTTCACTGAAAAAAAGTTGAATTTAAAGCTGTCAATGATTTTTAATGAGAAGGATGAGCTTGCTGGACATCGCTTATCGTTTCAAACCCAGCCTTTATCTTCGAGAATGCCGTCTCATTTCAAGCTCCACATTTGTTTGTGATCGCTATTTGTTCTTTAAAGCAGCAACTGCTGATAGCCCTGATTCACGCATGCAGGAGGTTTCGAAGGTAATCTGTATTTTCAAAGCTTTCTCACTTAATTCTTTGTACTCAGCTTGCACACTAATCCAAAACTGAGGAAGAGACATTGTCGGGAATTTGGTTTTCAGAGAGATGTCAGAGGAGATATCAATGAATTGCTCCTCTTCGGTAATAGTGAGGATACCTCCTTCCTGTTCAGCAGTGAAAGGTTCCCTAATCCAGTCATTATTTTCCATTTCCATATCAGGAAAGTAATTCTCAAATTGGGATTTCAGTTTAGAAAGGTGACTCGAGATAGAAATTCCTCATCTCCACTAATTCGTGTGTCACTGCTCTCGATACACTGTTTTAAACGAGGAAGCATGTCCACAATTTCACTTTCCATTCTCCTCTGCCACAGTTCGCTATTTTTGATAAATGGTTTCAGTTTGTCACTGGAGGTATTAAGAGTGTTCAGCCTCTCAAATACGTCACTTAAATGTGCTAACCTCATGATGAAATCACTGTAGCTAAACATGTAAGCACTGCCGTGATTTACCTCGGTTAAGTACCGGTAAAGTTCATTCCTCAGTTAGAACATTCCCCAGAGACAGCCATCTTGATTCGCTGTACAGAAGTGTGTTCAGCACCCCATCCTTGCTTTTAAAGGTGTAGTTTTAATGTAGTTCACAACGTCTATGACTGTTTGTAGAACTTTCTCTAATACTGGGCTCAAATCTTTGGAAGCAACAGCTTGTCTATGAATCATGCAGTGGCACACAGCAAAGGAGATTTTCGCCTTATTAAAGTTGAAGTCCTCCATGAATGGCTGACATAGAGTGTGCCCTGTCTGCACACACTTGACCACTCCAGGAGATCTGCACTCACATACCTATCGATAACAATGAAAATGTCTTCAGCTTCGCGTGTCCCTGTGACTTGTTCACAGAAGATTAAATCCTCTTTTATTTTATCCTCATCAATAAATCCTCCGTACGTTATTAAATGAGCACCTTTAACGCTATCCGTCGCCTCATCTATCTGAATGACAAACGGCTGATTACTTATCTTTTCAACCAGCCGTTCATTTAAATCCTCTGCTATATCTTGGAGACAGAGGGTCATTGGACAACAGGATGCTAAAGAATTGTCTTGTGCGAGACTCTCCAGCAGAGTAGAAACCATTTCAGTAGCTGCAGGAAGTAACAAATTATTTTAAATTAAATAAAACTGTTATAACTTTATTTACATTTTCAGTCACTATTTTTACTAATACAAAAGCAAATAATATTTTATTGGGAACCAAACGCTTTAATTGTTGAACTGGCAAAGTGTGTCCAAGAAATCAAGGAAGAGACTGGCTGCTATTTGCATAACGTTTTATAGTAGGTTATCCGTCCAAATGACTTTGGAGTAGCTCTACAGTTCCGTGTCTATCGCACACAATTAGCTTCCTTACACGACTCCACTCACACTGAAACTTTGTGCGATTGGATTCACAAAGTCCTCCTCATGTATAACAACTTGGTGGTTTTACCCAAATTCTCAGCCTTCCATATTTGCTCCATATTGTCTGGCCTGTTTCTACATTGAAGAGAACGGTCTGCAGAAGTTCTGCTGCCTTTCTTTTTTGCACATGGAATAAACATAGAAATCCGGTCTGTGCTCTAACTAAACCAAAACCCTACGGACCAAGCAATCTGTCACCATAATCTTGCCTTCTCACTGATGCATCTATTGTTCCTTCTTCATCAATGTCGCCTTCTCGAAATCTTCCTCAGTTCTCTCTGCGTTTTCCTGGCATCAAGGTTTCCTCCATCTGGATAATCGTGCCTCCTCACCTCCCATTTCTGGCTCAGATCCTATTATTTTGAGCATATGTTCTCTGAAACAATTGGTCCACTGAACAGTTTTCACAGACTTCATATCGCTGTGAGTTTTTTTAGCTTGCCACAGGTGTAACAATTCAAGCAGAGGTTTTTTATGCACCTGCCCAACTCTGCTGCTCTCAAATGACAAGAACGCTTTTCGCCAACTAGAAGTGTCTGCTTTATATACGAAGCATCTAAGCTAAGCATCGTTGGATAGCCGTTTTTTTCGTTTACTGTGGCAACACTCGCAAATATCACATTTACACTCTAATTTAGGTTCTATTATATTCCTTTCAATGCAAAAATTAATATTTCCTGGATGTAATATCATTGTGTAAAAATCTTTTATTTTCACGTCTTTTTTATCCTTTATGAACAACTATTTAAATAATAAAAATTACCTGAAGTAACTTGTTTTCATCGATAAAACAAGTTATTTAATTTTAACCCTCCCGGACCGCAAATACAGGATTGCCTGTATAATATGAATTAAATGTGGTTTGATATGCGATATAAAAGAGAAACTATCAGTAATTCATAATTACATCTAAAATTGTTTTTGATTCCTGTCCACTGTGACGGGCCATAAGCTAGTATCTAAAATAATTCTTGAGAACTTTGCGACCCCTTTTAAAGTTGTTCCCCAGTTTGAGATCCCCTGGCTTATAGTATAGTAGATATAAATATAAGTATTAACCTAAAAATGACACACCACCACCTTACATCCTATAAGAGTATATTCTGTGTACCTGACTAGGAGAGGTATAAAATCGCCTTACGTAGTCCTCAGAAACCAAATAATTTCAACTTACCTATATCATTACTGTATATAGTCACGACTATCTATTTTAGTTTACCTGTATTATTGTGAACTCTCTGTCCTTATTATATTTCTTGTAATTAAAAAAAAAAATCCTAACCCTGCTACACTATTAAGGAGGTCGGACAACTGTGAATGATATAGGAACTGTCAAATTACCGCGCATGTTTACAGTTCACTGCTGGTACCTGGTTCTTACTCTCACGTGTTAGTACCATTCTAGAATCGTACACTCTAATTTAAGTATCAAATTTCGTCATTTAACAAGAATAATTAAATGCTTAAAAAAAAAATACTTATGCAAAACTAAACACAAAGAAAAGGGTTTCCTACATGTCCACTTGGCCCTTCAAGATCGCGTTTGGAGGGGTCCCCGTCAGCGTAGCTATTCCGCCAATGTTAGCAGCGTAGGCGAGACTGAGAGAAAACGTCTTGGATATATTCTGGAAATGTTTAGCTCTCTTGTCGCCATTTTCAGCACCATCCGTCTCTGGAGATACTTGGCTGTATGAAACAAACAGAAATGAAACTGGTCGGTTGTTTTTCTTTTTAATTCAAATGTTAAACTTAGCGGAAATGTTGTTTTTTTTACATATAAAAAGTTGAACAGAGACAACAATCAAATTATAACAGACAAAGCGTTCTGTTCTTACTCGGCCTGGCTTTGTACTGCTTGCCAGGAAATCAAGAGAATGGTCATTTGTACAAGTACTGCCATTTCAAAATGCGTTTCAAGATTCAAGTGCACATCTTTGAATTAAAACAAAGATTCAGTCCAATGCCTATATTTCCTTTGAATTTCGAGGCTGAATCTATCTTCATTGCCTTTTCTTATGTCGTGTAGTTGTTTCGAAGTTAATAAAGGAAGGCATTTGAAAAGGCATCAAAGAATAGCAAAGTAAAATAAAAGAATGGAACACAAAAGATAACGAAAAGAAACAAACGATAAACTAACAAACAATTTAAATTTTAAAAAAGATCTAAATTAATGCTGTTATTGATATTAGATTAGTAAGCAAATAAAGCAACCGAACTGCAGAGTTATACTTTCTTTTAATATTCGGTTGTGTTAATATTTTTCTCTTTATCTAAAATTTATCACCATATTTATGGATATTATTATATTTTTTTAAAAAACAAATGTTTTCGTATCATCCATCAAATTTTAATATTCCCCTTATATTTAAATGTGTAGAAAATCCAAGTACACCCTATTCCGTTTTATCATTGCACCCAATTTTGTTGTGGAAAAAACACGTTTATAATAGTTACTAAACAGTAACAGATGAAAAGAGAGAGAGAAGCCTTATATTTTCCACGATTCCATGTTCAGAATTCAACACAGTAGCCGACTGAATTCCAGAGCAGATTCGTTCATTCTGCCATAACGTGTAAATAGCAAGAGAAATGTGTCCTACCGAAAATTGCTTTGCAATTCTTTTACATTTGTTTCTTATGTAAGGACACCGTCATGTAGATTATATAAATACATAAAATCAGTATGAATATTACCTTGATTTATTTCCATTAATGGTTTCCCTGTTATCATCCAGTTTAAAATTTTCTATTGCGTTTTCATTCCCTGTTCCTGTTTCTTTGGAAACGGGGCTGTATTCTGAAAATTACTTATAGGTTAACTTCCCTTTATTCAGTCTTTAGTCTCAGTAAATACTTTTTGCCAAAACTGAATAAAACAAACAAACAAATTTGACAACTATAAAGTAGAAATATTTGATCGACTGTGTCCCCTCCTTGTTACATAACACAGTATAAGAATGCCAAAGTTACTAAAATCAGATTCACCAATAACACCATCTTGTAACAAATCAGATCATGGTTGTCTGCCCCTATATGAGTATGGCTCGAAACGAGTAGCCTACAAGCTTTTATTTATAATTAGCCGGATATTTAGTTACTTGTGCGCTGCTTCGTGTTCTGTTCTGAAATTCTTTCATAAATAAAAAAACAAATAAACTGAAAATTTGTTATATTCTGGATCGAGGGTTTTATCAAACAATTTTAGCAGAGAAGTTTAGAAACTGCTGAAGAGCTGTCTAGTGAGTACAGCTAGCTGAACAATCGATTACGGAAGGTATGAGTTTTAAAAATGGTGGACAGTTGGCACAGCAAGATACAAGTACCAACCGTCGTTTTAAGAAAAGCTGCAACAACATAATGTTCAAGATCGTCAGACTGTTAATTAACGTTTGGTGCATAAAAATGATTTATTTTCCTCTTTTACCAATACATGTTGGTTTTAACACAATTTTAGCTTGTAATGAAAAAATATATAAACCAAATAACGAATAAAAAGCAAAATACGGTGGCATAATCACTGGTAGAACACTGACAGTGTAAAAGAAAAGCCAGATTCAATCACATATTGAGAAACTTTCATATTTCCTCCGTCATAAGTGATTTCTAGAAGGTTTACCATTAATATGTAACTTCCGGTTATCCACCACAGTTCCAATGTAACCGGCCTCTGTCTAGGACATACATTTTAGTTACAATAAAAACCAAAATAGAAAACGAAAAAAAAAAATTTTTTTAAACAAATTTCTTGCAAACCGAAATTCCTGGATGTAATACCGTGGTTATTTCTTCGCAATGAGTAAATTGGAAGTTTCTGGTCATCACAGACGACATATTAAGATAACACTGGACATCATTTTTCATGAACACATCAAACCTAACGTTAGCACCTTTTAACCGTTCGTTCGTGATTCCATGCGTAAAACAATTCACTGCCTTATCTCCACTTTAGAAGTAGAGAAAAGTTAGATTATACAATATCCAGAACCATTAAAAGCTTCCATAAGATCTACCTACTCTACTGACTGACAATTAATATTCTGCTCCCCTTACCAAATTCTGGCACAGCGAATTATGGGATACTCACATTTTGCAAAAGCTTTCTAGTAAAAAGGTCCATTACTAGAGTTTATTTTGCTAGCTACTACTCAGATTCACACACAAAAATAAAGCTTTTGGAACAAGTTACCTATACTTCAAAATTTGTGCATTTTTAAAATAGAAATAATAGGTTGTAATGAAAAATTAGCCGACGAAGATGTATATTAAAAACAGAATTAAAATCAACAAAGATGTTGCATGCACATTTCTGCTTTATTTTTACACTAAACTATTTTTTCAATATTTTTATTAATAATGCGAGTAAATATGAAGATAAACCACATAACCTTTTCGTGGAAGTTAAGCAAATATTCCCTAATTTCGATAATTTTTCATGGCTTAGGTTTAGAATGAAGTGCTGTTTACAATCGTTCGTATGATTTGTGACAAACTGTTATCTCCCCTCTAACTGAATTTTTCACAAAGATCAACTATTTATAAGTGCCCCTTTATTGGTTTCACCATCACCATCGTGCCATTCCCTATTGGGGGGGTTATTGTCTTGGATCACCATCCAAGATCCAGGATAGATAGGGATAAATGGTTCTTGCATGGTGGCTTCCAAATGTCCTTCCATGCTGGGGTTCTGCCATACCGAAACGAAATTACTTACAAAAGACCAATCAATTCGCAGGTTCGATAAAGTTAAATTCATACGTACTTCTCGATTTATCTAAAGCTGCAGGTATTCCCAAAAAAGCAATAAAAAACATATTAAAGCATAAAATATTAAACATATGAGCTATTTTTAATTCTTTAAATCTAAATACACTCTTTTTATAAGGTGTGGAAAATGTTACCAGTAAAAATTCTGGTTACCTATCTGAGATTGTGTTCCTTTCAGCTGGAGAAGGACCGCTTGTAGGATGGGCAGCATCATGGCCGTAGTTGCCGTATTGCTCATCCACATAGATAGGAACCAGGTCGGAAGCATTATACCGAATAAAAGCCTTCAATGTGAAATAGCAATACTTTTACAATGTAAAATAACAGTAGGATAAAAAAGGGGCAATGTGATATGTAAACATTATAATGATGCAAGGAATAACCGTCTAAAATGGACAAGGTAATTGCTTGGTTCGGAATATAGGTGAACTATTAAGGATATCATGCTGCAATTATTCATTTGATAATATTTCACTAAATGTAGAGAAATTGACTTAAATTATGTTTAGGAAGAAGCATAAATTAAACTCTACAAAATTACAACAGAAAAAGGACGACAATAGCCGAGTAAATAGCAGTGAAAATAGTATTCATATTCATAGATAACAGTTTTTTTTTTAGAAAATAAGAATTCACTTCTCTTAGCCAAATGCTAAGAATGAACTATTTGAGATAAATTTTAATACTTACATTTCTTCCATATATCTTTATTTCAGTTGGCGTTTATTTATTTAATTTTCTTTAATGCTTAATATTTCTTGGTCTTTAAAGTTTTAAATTCACTACCAAATTTTCTTTCTCAAAATGTCCTGTGCACCGGATATTATAAATTCCGAGTCAGCTATACCCGCTCGTATGGCTGGCCAACACAGGTGAAACAGAAAGACTCCTACAGTAAGTATTATATGCCACACGTAATTACACCAGGATATTTCGCATTTTTAGTGTAACCTTAATTTTCTCGATTTCTTTAAAATAACAGGGGATACAACTTTAACGCGATAGTATGGGTGGCAAAAGCAATTGTGAATTAGCCTTACCATTCTCTCCGAGAAATGTTTTGAAAACTAGGGCTCAAGGTGCACGAGTCTTCATGCATTTTCGACACATCAGAGAGGCAAGAAAACCACGTGCAAATGAACTGACTATACCAAACGGACTGACCAAAACCTCATGTAAGCACAATGCAACCACATATATATCAACAGACAAAGGTATAATTTTCAAAAATTAACAGAATGATATATTTATTTTATTTCTGATATATACAATTTGTATAACTTGCATCAAAAATGCCAAGCAGCCATGTAAGAGATGTTCAAATCAAACCCGGTTGTAGTATGATGTGTTCGCCGCTTGCTATCGAATCCTGGGTCGCTTGTGTCCCAAATCGCCTTGAAATAAAACACCGTTGCGTAAAACAACGTGTGTTGCAAAAAAACCGATGTCCCCTGCTACCAGAAATGAGCCTATTTATATAGCAATCAAAGGAACCAAACTCGCATTCTGATTGGTCGAGACCGTCAGCCAATGAGGTTGTTCCGTTCCGCTGTTCTGTAATCTTCCGGCATATTCTGGAATGTTCTTGTTCTATTTCGTTATTTAACGCGTTTTGATAAAAACACTTGAACTTGTGGGGGTAAATCGGTCCCCCTAACATAATAACATTTCCGTGCTGTAATAGTGTCCGGCTTCCGGGTTTCATCTGAATGTTCCTGGTAAATAAATATTTCCAAACACTAAAAACCTATGATCGGATAGAACAACAGAGAAATTATCCGCTTTTCTCACATTCAAATAACCAGTTCGATCTCTCTATGCATGTAAAACAACCAGACTATTAAGTCTCTCTCTTGCCATTGCTAATCTGTGATGCGGTTTTAGTCTCTTGACTGCAGAAAGACGATGAGCTTTCACTCAAAGAACTGGTTGCGAGCGACACTAGAATCAACTTTAGCACCGTCCTCACTTCAAAGAACGCCTGCACAAAGACCGTTCTAGGTTAGCCGAATATTCAATTATCGCCTCAATCTGATCCGGAAGGTTGGACTCCCAATTGGATACCAGGGGTCTCAAGGTGAGTAGCGAACAACTCCTTACTTAAGTCCGACTTGTAGAAAGATGTTATTACTTCTGATTCATTGGCGAAGTCCGTTCCATTGCACACAATTTTCAAGTTTCTCAAAATGCGAAACTGCTTGAAACCATTCCTATCTAACCTTTCTTGAATCGCATTTATCGGAAAATCCAGCATATCAAAAAGTGGCATATGGGCATCGATTTAGGGTCTCATCAAATTCCTCTGCGGCTTTTCCAACTTCACTATTTATTTATTTACTACTAGACGACTCGTGAACCCGTTGGGGTTCCCATTGTGACAGCGGTTGATGACAAAAAGACGAAAAACAATTTCAATATTATCGAGTGACCAAACTTTAATTTTAGAAGTTGAGCATTAAATCGTAATGTGGCGGCCTGGCCTAACCAACCGCTAAATTAAAACACACTATATTGCCAGTAATAAGTACAAAAGTCTTAATAATTCCATTATTGCTTGCCCGACGTTAAAACGAACTTGCTACTGCACACCGCAGTCGGATGGTGAGTAAGGTGACCATAAAATTATAGTGCCTTCGTGCATCGTTTTAGACGGAGTTTCGCGAACATACATACATACGTAACAAGATCAGAGGGTTAGTAATATATAAATTTTACAGACGGTTTCAATTTAGTTTCAGTTTTCGGACATTATACAATACGTACAAGTTCAATTCAAATTCATTTTCATCTATTCTATTTCAAAAGTTTGCACACGGAAAGTAACTTTTCATAGAATAATCAAATTCTTTGTTCTTCCTGATGTTTTGAAGCGCCTCGATCGTGAGCTAAGCAATATTTTGTTCAGCATCAGCTGATAGTTTTCGATTTTTAAAAGCCCTGCTAAGACAGTGTGCGTGTTCAAGAGAGAAATTTGCGAATGAAAACTCCTCAGAAAAAATAGAAAGTGGTTACTCGGAACTGGACGCTAATTATGTCCCCACTTGAACTTGTTTATTTCACATTTCCGAAAAGAACCCTCAAAATCCCGGCAAGCATAATAATTGTTAATAATAAGTTCAAGACTGCCAATCTCGTAGGACACAGTACAAGAATTCCAGAAGAACCTGGCTGAAACAGCTTTTAACTTGTGGCAGAGTTTGCGTCTCGAATACATCATTAACAACATTAAGCTGCTTGATTGCTTCATTTCTAATAAGATTCAATGAATGGCCATAATACTGTGCCTATCGTGCATGAAGCTCCACGAAAGTTATCAATAGATGCAATTGCATTTTTGTGCCACCCATGTTAAGACTGTTCTCCACATTTAGATAAGTTAATGCGACAAACTACATTTGTGATGATTGAAATTAAAGTATTCAGCGATGTTTCAACATCCGATAAAATTCCCATGAACTGTCAAATCTTCTTCAATCCTAGGAAGCACCAGAACTATTTTTTAATGATTGGAAATGCTGGTAATTTCGTTAATGATAAAGTTGCAAAAAGTCAAACGTTGCAATAACATCTAGGATTTACATGGTGAAGACACGAGGCATTTCATTATGTAAGTCCTTGCTGGTGTACTTGCTGGCCTTCTCATCTACCATTATGTACGCAGCGTAAATATCCTAATAAAGTTTCCATCGCTGTTACAGTCATAAGCTAAAATGAAAATTCTTACTGTGCAAGGAAGGAACAGGACATTCTTCAATAAATTCAGACACAGCTTTTTGTTAAACTTTAATAATTCATGGGTTTTGAATATCCTTTTGATATTTATGCAGATTCCAACTTGCTTGTTTCTTCTCAAATTAAACTCGCTTCGGCTTTTTTGATAGTGAAACCAAACATTCATAGAACAATTCTGGTTGAAAACGATGCTATACAACGAATTTCTTGCCATGTTCTCTATAAGGATATTCAAATTTCTTCGGCGGATTGGATCAGGATTTCAATGAAACTTTTTTGGTGCAAGGGAAATAGCGTCATTTAATGAGGATGTATCTATTAATATGGTATGGACATGGGCATGTTGACAGACAGTCGTTGATGCTTTTTCTTTTACCTCCAAGGAACGATAGTTCAAAATGGACATGGTGATGTTACTAGTTTCCAGATAAGACAGTTGTTGCATCACTAACAAATTTACTGGCTGACAGCATGGCTTTTGTATTAAAGCAGTTTATAAAGAAATTTTCATTGGATATCGCTGGACATTGAAAAAGAAACTAGGTTCTCTATAGAAATAGCTAATGTAGAGCTTTGTAGAAAGTGCTGTTTTTTTTTGGAATTATCGAGACCGTTTGAGACTAGGGAAATTATTTGTTGCTTTAAACATCATTCGATACCTAACATAAAAAAACTAAACTTAAGGCAAATTACAGATTGGACTAAGCTGGAAATTATTGGACTGATTGCGCCACGTGCCGTTTTTGTGTTTGGTGCCTGCTTTCATGATGTTTTAGTAGACGTACATAAAAATGAGTGAAGAAAGATAAAATCACAAACCATCTGGGTTCCGATCCCACCAGAGTTAACACCCTTAGAGCTATTCTTTTGTGTAAGTTCCACTTTCTATTGCGACTGCTGCAATGCAAGACTTCCCATGAACAGCATCAGGGTATTCTACAGAAAATGGGAAAGTTGCAAAACGAAATAAGTCGAGTATTTTTTGTGTTATGTTAAAACAGAGAAAACAATTGGATTTATTCTAATCATGTAATCAATGTACACTACTGGTTATATGTCAGAGATCCCCTTAATTTGCAAAAATGTGTGTGTGTGTGTGTGTGTGAGAGAGAGAGAGAGAGAGAGAGAGAGAGAGAGAGAGAGAGAGAGAGAGAGAGAGAGAGAGAGAGAGAGAGAGAAAATAAAATTAAAGGACTTAAAGGACGACGAGGGCGAGATCTCTGGGAGGATTAGGAGACATGAAAGTCCATTGCAGTGGAGTACCCACAAACAGAGTAGAAGGTCTCCCTCCTTGCCTCTGAGCTGACATTACAGCTAAGTAAATATCGAGAAAACTTCAAAATTGTTTTGTCACAAAACTCAACAACTGTAGATAAAATCCTTTTAGTATTTACCGTCACTGATGATGACGATGACGACAGCTTGCCATCAAAATTGTTTAGCATACACGAAATCACACACGTTAAAGACGTTTCTGTTTGCTCTGTATTAAAACAACAGTCCAGTAATCAATCTGCCAGAGTCGAGATGGCCGGGCCTAAATATTTAAATCAAACAATTTTCTCTGATTTTTGCATAAACATCAAAAACAAAAACAAAACAACGACAGAACTTCAGACACACACACACACACACCTTAATATAACTGCTACAAACTTCGGCTGCTGTGGAAACCCCCAAAACCGGAAATAAGAAAACCGGAAGCAGAGAAGTGACTTCCAGCGGTATGGCTTCTGTGATCCAGTAAACAGCCATGATTATCATACCATAACCACATCGTGCCACCTAGATGTTAAAAAAGAAAAAAAAAATCAGCCATTTATAGAAACCGTAAGTCGCCTTTCATTTTTATTCTAAAATCCAATTTCAACATCTGCGATTACCACATCCAAAGATTACCAAGTTTTACATCTTCTATTTTCGTTTTCATTTTAATTTGTTTAAACGAATATAACAGATTCAGCTCTGCTTCAATCGTTACTTTTGTTTTGACATTTGCGTTTTTAATATTTTGGCTTATTTATGAAATTTCTTCTCTCGTCTCTACCGTCGCTCTTATTCTGTTTTCGCTCTTTTGCTTTATACTTTCACTTTATGCATTCAGTTTACTGCAGAGACGTGGACTCCTGTGCAATGATTGGGTCCGAGTCAGAATAAGTGCAGGTTACTATGAGTTTACTGAATAAGTCCGAAAAACCGTTTTCGAAGAAATTTCCATGGAAAGCATAGTTCCTGGAGCTGAGATACATCTAAGAGTGACGGGACTCACATTACCCGTCTCAGTAACGACTACAGAGCAATAAATCTGTTCAAAGAGACAAGACCCCATCTTGTTAGATGAGGAGTCACGGAATCCCTGCTGTGTTCTGCGGACAGTCGAGCCAGTTTGAGCCGCTGTCTGTACGGCTCACCCCATCAACTACGTGTGTTTGGAAGGATCGGTTATTCTTACTGGGTCCAAAAGATGCGTACACAGACAAGAAAGAAAGAAGCCATTTCCTATGTAATATTTACACGGAGACCCTATGCGACCCTATGCGACCCTTTGGCCTTGCGACTCCCCCAACAATTAACTTTCGAAAATGAATACTGTACGTTATTATGAATAAAACATCTGCATTTATAATTACAAATTTATTTTACATAAAAAAGGAGAATGTGTTCCAAGTAACATTTGGCAGCATCATTAGCAACCAAATTCAAAGAATGTGCACTGCGAGGAACAAACAAGTCTTGAGGATTAACATTTATTATTCTTCGTTGCATACTATTTTCTTTCCCCCTTCATTCTTCCAAATATCTTAGCCTTGACCACGTAAGTTTTCAACAGGCAGTAAAATCTCTTCTAGCTGGTTAAGGATAGTGTCCGGAATACCCGCACCAGTTGTCTCTTTTAAAGGTGCAAATCCCAAGGCATGTTTCTTTATCCCATACGGTCCCTCACTTATCTATGTCCACAAAGCGAAGTATCATGGTAATTTCTTCGACATTGCCTATATCTGGTGTGCAATCTAGAATGGTAAATTACTTGACAGCAAGAGCAGATTTAGGATTTATTCTTTGCTGGTGTTGGATATGATCTGAATCAGTTCAGCAAAGTAGACTCATTTTCTTTCATCTTACGGAAATGTTCATCAAACAAAGATAGATATATTCTAAAATTTTCCCATTTCCAGAAGTGTGAAAATTTTCGTTTGTTACCTGAAAGGCCAGATTTTGCGCACCAAGAATCACAGATTTGCTGTCAATGCTGTTCTTCTCTTTTAATGAAGCGCAAATTTTCTACATTCTTTTCTTTGTTTTTCAATCGTAGTTTAAGCTCTTTCCAGTTTTGGAAATTCTCCAAATGTTCAATGCTCCTCTCGTGCGCTGCTAGAATTGCAGAGATATTTTTTCCCAAACTTTTGAACCTTCACCAGAAAGAGATGACGCTGATGGCACCAATCGTGTTACTGGTAAACAGCCTGCATCTGAGAATTTTCTTTAATTATGAACTTTGGGAAAACTGAACTGCTGAATTTGTTCTGGCCCAACAAGATTGGCTGAACACGATCATCACGTTTGGGCCAAATAGCGGAGTGACCGCAGTTCAAACTTGGGACAGTTTCACTTTCATGTCCTTTCAAATCTTGATCCTGGCGGACTTCCTGATTATATTCCTCAATCTCTAACTTGTGAAACTGAAGGCCGTTTGAGCTTGAATCTTTGAGCTGCCTTCATCCTGATGCCGTGGATGAAGATAATTCAGAAAGAAACCTTGTTTCGAGTATTGTTTTCCATTTTCAAACTTCCCCTCACAACACTGTGCTCCAGACAGGTTTTTCCTATCAACCGCAGTGTCACTGCAACTAAAAAATGTACGTTTTGTACCTAATAGATTTCTTTCCAAACTATAAGAAAGCAACAAAAAACTGTATCAAATGATATTATTATATATACCGCGCTAGACTTTCGAAATTCCCTTTTGTCCTGTCGCCTTGACCTTTGTTCGATTTAACTCAAAATTATCTGAGGCGATAAAAAACCACAGTAAATTTGGTTTAACTGAGGCAAAAAAAAAAACAAAACTTTTAGGGGCCATTTTTTGGGGGAAGAGTCTATTGGGAGTGGTGGGAATGGGGTAAATCCAATTCTTGACTGACCCAACCAGACGCTCCAAGCTTGGTTACAGACGACAATCTACATAGAGAGAGGGCCAAGCGAATGCGGTGATAATAGCCGCCGATAATTTGAATTAGAAAATTATGGAAAGTGGATAAACATTTACGATGGTGGAAATGGGCCGGATTTCACCGGAATGCCCTTCTGGGAGTTAAATAATTACGATTTAGAACGATTTACGTTGAAGGATTATCGTCTCTCTCTCCCTCTGTGTTAGGGTTTACTTTCTTATATTTTCCTGAGTAGGTCCGACTTTTATTATAGATATATTTTTTTCTGGTTAGAAATTATCTAGGCCAAGGAGGGACAGTAGTGTCAATTTTTGCATGTGATGCAGTCCCATCCCTCACTGATCGAGTCGACCGGGTGGGGGAGTCAATCAGCGACTCTTGGACTGGGGGGAGACGGTCGCAGGGTATAAAATAAGCGTACAGTAATCAACTTTAAATGCGCAGTGATCATCCTCATTCTGTGCAGTGATGAAATGATACCATCTACAACCGTGGAGGAAGGAGACGCTGCGCTCAAAAGTCGGAAGATTGGAGAATTTAGCGGTAATATTTCCTTAAAATTTACTTCTTAACTAGGCAACCTAAATCAGGAATTTAGATACAACTGTTTTGTGTGGTTTTTTATTTATATTTCATAGCTCCAGTCAGTCGCTGCCACTCGAGTAACTAACCCCAATATTCTGGACATGGAATATACATTAACCTTGTTAACAGATATAATTACTTAGTATAGAATAGCACCAGCGAAAGTATTCGAGCTTTTACACCTATTATCTGTAAAAAAATCTTCACAATAATAATCACCTGATGTAAGTTAACTTATTAATGCTTCAGCCAAATGTCTGTAAATTGTAAAGACGTCTCTGATATTAGTGCTTTTTACATGTCCAAATTATCTGCGCCCATAGTGAAATTTTCCCTTAACTTTCAACAATAGTTTTGTGCCTTAGATAACATCAACTTGTTGTCAATCACTTAAACACTATACATGAGTATTTTACTTACAACCAGTATATATGTTACAGCGAGAACGTAAAACCAGGGATTTCGTGAAATCACTGAAATATCTGGCCCGAAGTTTCAGGGAAATCACGTAACGCATATGATGGGTACTTCATGTCTCTTTGAATGGCATTTAAGCAAAATCGTCAGTACCAATAAACGAACCATTAATTTCGTCCGAAGAATTAGAGTAAAAGTTTAGTTTAGTTCAGTGGTTCTCAAAGTGAGTGTCGCGATAAATTTTAACACACCACGTGGCAATATGGCTGAGCAGAGGGAGGTGGGACCAGTTGGCATGGACCTATGTTATTGAGGGGCCTACTCCCCTCGCTAGAGGCAAACGGAGAACCCTTTTGTAAAGAATTAGAAATAAATTTTATGCTCCTCTGAATTGGAAGAATTCAAATTGCCGCCTTAAATATTTTTGTAACGGGGAAACAGGCCTTTTCGTTGTTTTTTTTCTCTTCCGTTAATTGACATGAGCCAAGTACCCGAGAACAACGTGAAAACAACACCCAGGTAAAAACGAACTGGCGTCAGAGAGAAGCGTCTCAGCACAGGAAGTGTATAGTTAAAAATAAAAAAAACTCGAAATTTCGTTGCGCGATATTTTTTTTCTTTTTTAGTTGATAAGGACAGATACTACACATTGATCTTTTTCTTTTCTTTTCTCCTATTGTCAGACATGTTTAAGCCGGGGCCGCTGTTTCTAAATTGTGTTGCGATCTTTTGAGAGTTGCAGAAAGTCAGATATCATTAGTCATAAAACGTTTGGAGGAGAACGAACTTATGTCAACTTTATTTGACGTAAAGTATGCGAAAGAAATAAGGAAATTATTCTCAATGATCCATCTATCAAGAGAAGAGTGAAAAACACCGACAAGGGTACAAAATATTGTCATCAAGTCAGGGTTAGTATAAATTTATATATTATTTTATTTCTTTTCATTCGTAATGAAGTAATTTGTGCTCTTGAAAACTTCATGTCCAACCGGTTTGAACTTGCTCTATCTGACCAGCTCACAGACAGCATAGCATGGCTGTCTTCTGCAAGCTGACGGCAACTGATGAGGACATTCGTAATGTCCATGAAGGTGTCGGTCCTTACACAGATTTAGCATAACCAGCAGATCAATATGAAACAATGACAAATCATGCAAACAAGTTCTACAAATCATATGTGGACGGGATGAATTTTCCACTTTATCAAAGATCTTGAGCAGAATTATTGTATGCAAACCACAGTCTGCTGACTGCGAACGTCTGATATCCTCATACAATCTGTTAAAATCACCTGGCAGATCTCTTCTACAATCGAAAATTATGTGTACATAAAAACGAATACACCAGTGTTAGCCAGCTTTGACCCAAGGCCTGCCACCTTATATTGGCTAAATAAAAAACAACGCAGACTTAGCAACCCAGAAAAGGGTCAAACACATTTGAATTAGACCAAAATGACCTGAGAGAAAATCTGAGAAGAGGTACAAGAAAACTTTCTGAACTAAGATTTTTGCACTTTTCCTTCCAAGAATTATGACATTTGACACTAATGATTAACTATACACAGGTGTTCTGTTTGTGTTAGAAAGTTGCTGTTTATGGTTAAAGTTGGATCAGCCATTGTGTTATAAGAAAAACTAAATAATTCTTCTATGGATGCCACTTCTGATTAATATTTCGAAAGGTGTACCAATTTTTTTACTATTTAGAGCTAAAATGCTTGTAATCTACGTGTAATCTATTTGTTAAAGTGCATACATTTTTACTGAAATATTTCGTATTTTAAAATATTTTTTCAAAAGATAATCAAGTGTAATCCCTCACTGTCTTGTACAATTGGAAGATGCACACATCTAAGACTTAGGTGATAAAAGTAATCATTAATCATAATCATGGTTTTCTGTGGTAATCACAATACCCTTTCGATCAGTAATAGACACATGGTAGCATGAATGGTTGGTTAGAATAATTGTTGGAGCCAGACACGGCCAGAACATAGGATGTGAAAATTGTGCAGGGATCAATTTTTCTCATTTTATACCCTGGACGGTCATCCTCCCGAGCTCTCTCTGGGAAAAGATCTTTCAAGAGTGAACCCGAGTCCAACTCCACTCAAAACTCAGGAAAATGGCTACGACAGGTCGAAGCGCGGTAGTCGTGATGAATGGAGACTTGCGTAAGTACGTACGTGTATGACGTAAGTACGTATATGGCGTACTTGTATGTCGTAAGTAAGTACGTGTATGACGTAAGTACTTGTATGTCGTAAGTAAGTACGTGTATGACGTAACTACTTGTATGTCGTAAGTACGTACGTGTATGACGTAACTACTTGTATGTCGTAAGTACGTATATGTCGTACTTGTATGTCGTAAGTACGTACGTGTATGACGTAACTACTTGTATGTCGTAAGTACGTATATGTCGTACTTGTATGTCGTAAGTACGTACGTGTATGCCGTAACTACTTGTATGTCGTAAGTACGTATATGTCGTACTTGTATGTCGTAAGTACGTACGTGTATGACGTAACTACTTGTATGTCGTAAGTACGTATATGTCGTACTTGTATGTCGTAAGTACGTGTATGACGTAACTACTTGTATGTCGTAAGTACGTGTATGACGTAACTACTTGTATGTCGTAAGTACGTATACGTGTATGACGTAAGTACGTACGTGTATGTCGTACTTGTATGTCGTAAGTAAGTACGTGTATGACGTAAGTACGTACTGTATGTCGTAATGTCATAACTAAGAATAAAACAGTAATTTAAAAAGTCACCGTCGCCCTTTGTATAAAACTGGAAAACAGCGTTTCTGGAGTAATTTTTTCCTTCCCCTCCCCCAACCTAATGGGTAAGGATAAGGAATCCTCGAACGGTAGGCCACATACTCTGTATAGTTAACTGTCGGCTAGTTGGCTTATATAACATTATATACGTAATGCTTCACGGGGGGGGGGAGAATATAGCTCTGATGCGGCACATGGAAGCTGAACCAAACCCTACCAGGAACGTGGTTAGGGTGATGGTTGGCCTATACGTTATTACACACACAGATATCCCACCTTGGAGTCGACCACTCAGGCCAACACACGTCAGTGCTCCCCCCCCCGGGTAACAACTGGCTCCTAGCTACACCTGTTGGGATTAGCGAGAAGCGGGGCGTGGTCGTATTTGTGTCCCGAAAACCCCCTTGGCTCGGCCAGACTCACCTTTGTGCCGCTGACGAGAGGCAGAGGAAGCAGGAGCAGAGGGGTCAGCACCACCAGCAAGACGGACCGCAGGCTCCATATCGTCCGAGCGACATTTCTTAGTTTCGCCATGCTCGTGTCTGGGGGGTCGTGTCAGCTGCTGACACGTCACGGCAAGCGCATTGACCCCCTCCCCACGGCTGTTCACCCAACAAGCGACGCTAAGCTCGCATTACCGACAAGTAATGTCTTCACTAACAGCTTATCGTCAAAATCAGCCCTATGATCCTCCTTGAGTTTATGTATAAGTCGGACATTTTTAATTCCACAAACACTGTTGGTGTATACTGCAGATTCTCCCAGAAACTACAGCAACATCAAAACTTAACTTGTATTTTTTGTTTATTTAATTGTAAGCAAGCAACTGATCCAATGAAGTAAATCAACTGTTCATTTTTTCTATTATAAGAATACTGGCTAATCATTTTCAAGATAAACTAAACATAGAATTAAAGTTTACATAAAATGTTATTAATTATTTTCAGTGTCCACAGAAAAATACAAGCAAGAATCTGTTGTTTTACCTTCAAAGCACCAGGATTTTTTGATTTTTAAAAGTTTTTTCTCCTTTTCTTGATACAATTATTTCCATTCCAGTAAATCACAATTTTAGCAATTATCACTTATCTAACGATATTATTAACTCAGCACAATAATTAGTTAAATCCATAAACTCCAGCACTCATATCACAATTAATACTTAAAAAACAAACAAAAGATTAAAAAAATAAAGTGGCTTGCTTTAGGGATTAATACAGCAAGAAAAAGAAGCTTGCAGATTTTTATTTTATTTTATTTAAACTAAAAATATGAACAATGATAAATAAAATTGGTCATTTGTAGAAATGGTAATCAAACAGGTTCCTGCTGAGAGGATAATTAAGCACTATTTTAGGCATAAAAGCAGTAATCACACAGGTTTGCACCCCTACAAAGATGAAAACAAAAAGCATTTTTATTGTAATGATATTACAAAATGCTTGCTTTTCATTTCTTTGTTTCTTTAGATTTATAGTTGTTATTGATGGTAATATTTAGGTACAACAGCAACAACAAAAATTGCCTGTTTGGTTTCAGAATAAAAGGATCCAAGTAGTCCAAATCCAACTTGTTATGGCTTTATAATCTCTTGCTACAAAAATGTGCACAACAGCTACATCCATGGCCAAAAATTTTTCAACACCAGAGAAGAACAAAATCTGTTGTCGTATCAAGCTCATATATCTTGACACTATATCCAAAGACCACCGCTAAATGTCATTATTTAGATACTTCTGAGTCCCACATCATGATTTATATGGTCTTTTTGGAAATCAGTGGGTCGTATTTTCCTATTGTTTGTGTGTTTAGAGAACTATGAAGTGCTATGCCATTCAATACATTACCGTAAAATTTTTATGCAAATTCAGCAGGTATAATTTGGCTTAATGAAGCAAAAATAGAAAAGTCCAGGTGATACAAATTTTGGTGTTGGCTATGCAGTAAATATAATCAAGGTGGTGATGTGGTTACAGGTGAGGCAGTAACATTAACAGAGTCAAACGGAAACTGATAGAGACGAAAGTATGCATTTCCCCAAGTATTTATAGCTATCGATAAGATTATAGCGGTGATTATATTCATAACAATACCAGTTTTCATCTGAAAAAAGAGAGAAAGAAAAGAATAAAATATATATGTATAAATCACATACAAGTGTCATAAGACACGAAAAGACTACAAATTTTTGACAAGAGGTTTAAGATTCTAAAGTAAAAGCATTAAAACCATCAACAGTGTTAGCAGCTAGGCGATTATCCATTACGAATGTGCGATTAGAGACAAACTCTCAAGGCTTGTAATTCAACAGACATATTTTTTCTTAACTTACCATTGTTTTCAATTAACTTAAAGTTTTATTTCTACTTTAATAAGCATGAACTAACATTAATACACCAATTTTTTAGTATCAATCCTACAAAAATCAGTTTTTTTTTATTTATTACGAATCTTTAAGATAATTTTCTAGGTTTAGCAATTAAAAAATAAAAAGCATCCTGTAATAGTTTTGTCAGAGTTACTTCTTGTCTTTTTTTAAAAACTATATAAATGCTTATTTTGTAGTCTCCCTTCTATGTCAAATGATGCCAATGTTCCAGAAAATCCGAGAGATGACAATGTCATTGAACTTTTGAAAACGAGAGGGAGATGTGTAAAGTGGGTTGGTGTGATTTGGGGCAGACTGAGTGGATGCACTGAATAAATTGTTAAATGTGCAACACAGTTTCCTTGTAGCCTGGGTTGCTACAACTGCTTGTTGACTATTTCTGAAGTACCTGCCGGTATTCTCGTGACCAAACACCGAAGCAGTGACTAACCACTTTTGGCGGGGTGGTGAAAAGGTTCGTAATGGGAAAGTCCTATTTGCCTCTCACCGACTGACTAAAAAAATAAAGAAAACAAGGGCCTGGTAGTGTAGGTTTAAACTTTGTACTTTTAGTGAAAAAACATGGAAACTTTTTTTTCCATTTCAGGTGGATGAAAGAGAGTAGCAGATAGACTACCAAACTGTCAAAGCTGAAGGGAGCAAGCTTGATTCCCAGTTGGGACCAGCTTGGCTTGGTGCCATACCTCCCTCCTGCATTTCTATGCTGGCATGCCACATGGATTTTCTCTGGGCATTCAAGATTCCTCCCACATCCAAACATGAAGAGTGTTTAGAGATCTCCCTGCTGAAGATGAAAGTGCTGGGTCACCATGCTCCCTCACCAGGGTTGTCTCAATTGGTGGGACTGTGGTTACTATGGTTGTATCGTACACCAAAGAAAGCAAGCAGTATTTGAACTTAAAACTGAATGCAATGTGTTTTGACTCTTATCACCACTTGAAAATGTTCTTTTAATCAAATGTTTCACCAACATTTTACATTGCAGTTTTTAAAATAGTTCTGATAAGGATTCTTGCTTCCATGAAGTCGATCATACTTACAGATAAAAGCCTGGGGAAATTATGTCCAATATCATAGTAGCACCACCATTAAGATCTTAGCTTTGATTTGTAAATGTGACAATGATGTAAAAACACTTTGTTTTCTATTCCTGAACACTGTGAGTCTCATTTAACACATCAGCGTGGCAATCATTTGTGCCTGAAGTCTGACAGTATAGAGTGTAGCAAAAATGAAAATGTTAGAGTCATTGTTATTCTTACAAAAGATCAAAGAAAAATACAATATACCATGTCGTTTATTCTGAGGTAACCAGTGGAAAACACAATGGCGTTTGGTGGAGTCGCAACTGGCAACATAAAGGCAAATGAAGCTGCTATGGTGCAAGACATCATGAAGTATAAAGGATTGATGTGCAAATTTTCACCCTTGAAAAAAATAGGGAGTAAGATATTAATATATGTGTTCAATAATTTTAGTAGCATCCCATATCAATCAATCTCTTGGAGGCTGGGAGAGTTATCATATACAGAAAATTTTGTTGTATTGGTGACTGAATTGGAATTTAATGTTTTAGAAATATTAAATGCGTTTGAACAATTTGTTTTTTTCCAGTGTGAGAGAAAATCTTGGTAAAAGGAAGCATCAGTTTGTTATTTAAATCTAGAGGTCCAGTGAATGTTCACAAGTTTTTCACAAGTAATGAATAGCTAAAGCAGGTGATGGAGTCAACATGTTTAAGGATGTTATTGATAACTATATGGCATGACTGATAAAAAAACAACAAAAACAATTAAAATTAATATCAGTAATAAATAGCCTCCTAATAAAAGACGGCTGAGATAGAGTAATTGAAATTTAAAGGAAAAAGCAATTTTCAGGCTAGTCAAAAAAGATGGTAAATGATGAATGTTACACTCAAATGGCTAAAGTTTCTTTCTTCTTACAACTCATTGTTAAAATGTCCCATATCTCCAGACATGTAAATAATGAAAATTTATGCAGAATTTCTCATTGCAGAAAGAATGATGAGTTAAGCATTTAGTCAGATCCCATAATCTGATTTATAGCACTTTCCATTATACCAATAAGGCTTTCAAAAGTAAAAAGTTTTTATGTAAAGTAAAGCTTGGTATGGTAGGTCTGTGGCAGTTCTGATTTTAATATTGAA
>JACATO010001684.1:0-139663 GCA_018389105.1 Nautilus pompilius | reverse complement strand
CCAGCAGGGGCCCAACACACAAGACTATTTATTATATTTCATTTTCGATTTCGTTAAATAGCGAGGATGATTTTTTAAAACTACTATTCGTGTTGACGCCAGAACAAAGAAGACTCTTAGCGACTCGGGACCGCTTCAAAATTGCAAATAATTCCAGAAATATGAACTCGCAACACAACAACAACAAAAGGTTCTGTGCTGACGAGTATATAAAGCCGGCGGTGCCGCAGAGACTCAGGTCGAATTTGAACAACGGCATTAAGGAGGCTAATCCGTCTTTAACAAACACCAAAGCCAGTGGCAGAAGTGTAGTTGAAACACGTGTCCAGGTCTTGAAAGCCAATAAACACCTTGTTTATTTCCGTGTAAGCCTCGTTATCACAACTCTGGACGGGCAGGGACAAGCATGCGCCCGCCTTTAAATTGGCTATAAATTAAAAGCCAAGCCAAAGGGGAGTTATTTTCGCATCTGGAGCCAATTAGAGAAAGACTGGCGCGGGGCTCGCAGCTCTCATGCGAGAACGGGGCCATTAAGGATAAACAGCATTGCACTAGTTACCGGAGCCAGAAGATGAAATCCTGAAGCCATCCCCAGCAACGCACAAGAACCTTTTTTTTGCTCAGCGATCCATCTATTGAAAAGTTGTCCGGTTATTATCAGCCAGCCAGCTGATTAGACGGAGATTGGCTCTTAACCGAGATCTGAATTAGCGCGGTTTGTTTGAAGTCTGGCCCCCATCAGCTCAACGTCGTGCGTAAAGCGTCCGGCGTGGCCTGTTCTCCTTCAGAGAATGTGTGTGTGTGTGTGTGTTAGGGGTGGGAGAGTCGATCGGTTGGGCTGGAGAGGTTGGAATAACAACAGGAACGGACATCCATGTACAAACAACACTGGTCATCGTGTTTGTTGTTTTACACGTGTGGATAAAGATGCGGCTGCGTTGGTCAGCAGAAGAACGCTGACCAATAGGAGGTCTGGTTATCGAGTGATGGGTCCCTCTCTTTCTTCTTTGGTTACATTTTTAAAAGAAGTAAGGAGATTTTGTGCATTTTATAGAGATTAACACGATCGAGACAGCATTTGAGTGATTTGAGGGGAAAACAGAAGGCCGACACGAATTATATGAGGGTTTGCTGCATTTGAGAGTTTATATGTGAATGAGGAAATTCAGGAAACAGAATCAGAAAACTTGGAACATACACGATCTGGGCCCTTTGGCTGTATTCAAGGCATTCAACAACAACAACTACTACTAATTTCCCCCCTTTTTTGTTGTGGGAAGCGTCCGTGCACGCGCAAAGTACACTAAAGGGGGAAGCGTGAGCGCAGGTGCGTGAATGCGAAACGTTCAAGTTGCGATCACCATGGAAACGACATGTATAATTATTGAGAATTTTACACAGAAAAGAACTATATTCTGTCTCTTTCGTCGATCGTGCAGTAAAAGGAGACCGAACCACAATACACGGAAAAACTCACGCAAACAAACAGTTACAGAAAGCAACAAGAGGAATCTCGCCAGTGGATAGTTTCTGAATCCTCCGGTCTCAGACCCATTGTCACCACTTTATGAGATTCAGCCTTTTTGCTAACTCGCAGTAGACCAGATCTCGTGTTTATCACGTTGGCAAACACAGTTATAGTCTATCTATGTACACCGTTGATTACCGATAGAGATAGACCTTCCACAATTTGCTATTTAAACTATGCCAATCAATTACATTATATGAAATATCAATTTTAAAAATATCTATTATAAACAGAATTAATTCCATTTTCAGCTTTATTTAATTGTTGGTACAAGACAATATGATTCTAAATAATTGGATAATTCAAATTTGTAAAAAATAACAAATTGGTACCATTAATCCCACCCACTAATAGGTGTTTAACCATTTCTAACTAGTCCACTTTAACAAAGTAGACACTTTTACCTACGAACGCTCTGTTGTTTATATTATATAAACCTTTTAAGAAATTTTTCGTGGATTTTATTAGAAAGATAAAGCCATCATGCATATTAATATTGACGCAGCATGCAGTCGTTGTACCAAGAATGGGTGGACGAGTTGATCCTACAAATAGCAGAATTCTCACACGACTATCAAACTAAAAAAAGTTTTTACCTTAATAAAATACACAAATTCTATGACTAATAAAAAATTTTTAAGTACTAAAATAATTAACGAGAACCGCCATAATATACTGAGTTAGTAGTGCAAATATTTCCTTCATTGATCTATGATTCTCGATATAAGTTAAGCACCGATTTTTCTGTAAACAAGTTGTTTTTTATACAAGTACGGTAGATAGCTAAAATGTGTCGTAATATAATGTGACAAAGTATCGACATTGTAGGAAAGTCAGATGATTAGTTTATTTTCCGTTGGACTATTGTACAGTACTTTGTGAAATGGCATAGAAAGTGAAAACATTATAACTGTTGTAAAAATGTCGTTGTAAACCAAGGCAAACACGTTATCAGTATTTTTAACTGTTCTGGAAACTCCTTTCTGATGTTTAACGCCAATTTCGAGTGTAGTCTATTCCTGTACAGATGATGATCTTATGCAAATGCTGCTCTCAAGATGTCGAACTCGAACCTGCGGTATTCTTTGCCACTCCTCGTGCAAAGCAATTATTTGAGCAGGAATTCTGTTCTTCACATGCCACGCCAGTTGACAACAAATATGCTCTATCGGGATCAGACCTGCAATCAGTGCATGCATAGCGAGAGGCTCGATCGCAATGACCTTGAGACGGTGTTCAATTCAAACCGACGGTAGAGTTCGGTGTCCGTGAAAACGGGCTGGTGGCGAGTGGGTGATGGTCAGAATGAGGAAAGAGAAACTCGAGAACGTTTCCATAGCACCTGTTGGCATTTAAGATTCTGGGCAGAGTCAGATATCAAAACACGCAGTTCTTTTTTTTTTTTTGTTTCCAATTTGCGCTGTCGCCATAATTTCATTCCATCGTCGACAGACTGCAGGGGAAAGTCACTTTCATCGGACTGAAGTGCCCCTTTTTATTTTCCTAAAATTCCGCTGGAAGTGTTGATTAGTTCACTTAGGTTAACCCTGCTTATTTCGATCGGACAACTTTGATGAACGTTTTACTGGACCAACAGCATGGTAAACAAAGCAATGCCGACTCTTGGACACTATTCTGGTAAACACCCTGTTATTGGTTCTTCAAATATTCAAATGGTCAATACCATTAGCGAGCAAACTACACTTGATTGTAGCCCTGTCTTCTCTAAACGTTCTTGTATGTATAGGGACGGACGTCCACTATGCGTTCTATAAAAATCAGTATTCAACAAAGAGGCGACTGATGGCGGAGTGATGCGTACCGAGTTACCACATTCTTACATGTCGGAAAAGAAGCCCAGCTCCGTTCTTCGATTAACTGCCATTTCTCGGCCTCTGTTTAGCGTTTCCTTGTTATATTAGTGCACACTGGCACTTTTAGACTCACAACACCTAGAATTTATACTGCTTAGCGCATTTATAAATTGAGATATTATACTTTATTTTTCTAACTCGAACTTCACGTACCTCTGGATAAAAATATGCCATAGGCACGCGGCCTGTGTGCGAGTTAGCGAAACACTATTAACATTTAGACGGGGATCCTGGAAAATACTTAATTGCTACAACCTTGTTATGGTTAATCTGGCTGTACTTAACTTGTATGGAATTCCACTAAGTCAACTTAAAATACTTCATCGGGAGTATAAACAAAAGAGTAAAATGTTACAAAATACTGATTAGCAGTAATCATCAAATAGCTTATTTTTCTTATCCAGTTTGTCATTGTGAATGCTGATCATTGTCACTAAATTATTTGATTGTCGAATAACAGTAAAACGTTTACATTGTTCCTTTCTAGCACACTGTACATCGTATCCGTTTGACTTCTCTCTCTCTCTCTCTCTTCTTTCTCTCTCCAAATCCTCTCTCTCGCTCCTCGTCTCTCTCTCTCTCTCTCTCTCTCTCTCTCTCTCGCTCGTCTCTCTCTTTCTCTCTCCACATAACTCGTCTCTCATCGTCTCCATCTCTCGCCGCTCTCTCGCTCTCTCTCTCTCTCTCTCTATCTCTCTATCCAGCTCTCATCTCTCCCTGTTAATGACCGTACTCTCCTCTCTCTCTCTCTCCATCTCTCTCTCCTCCCTGTTATGACGTACTCTCCTCTCTCTCTATCTCCATCTCTCTCTCATCCTGTTAGACGTACTCATCTCCTCTCTCTCTCCATCTCCATCTCTCTCTCTTCCCTGTTATGACGTACTCTCTCTCATCTCCCACCTCCGTCTCTCTCTCCCTGTTATGGACGTACTCCTCTCGCGCTCGCTCCATCTCGTCTCTATCTCTCCCTGTGTATGACGTACTCTCGTCTTCTCCTCTCTCTCTCTCTCTCTCCACATCCTCTCTCTCTCCCTGTTATGACGTACTCTCTCTCTCTCTCTCCATCTCTCTCTCTCTCTCCACATCCGCTCTCTCTCTCCCTGTTATACGTACTCTCTCTCTCCCTGTTATGACGTACTCTCGCTCGCTCTCGCCAATCTCTCGCTATCTCTCGCTCTCTCTCCCTTTATATGACATACGCTCTTCTCTCTCTCGCTCCTTCTCTCTCTCCACATCCTCTCTCTCTCTCTCCATCTCTCTCTCTCTCTCCCTGTTATGACGTACTCGGAGCCCTCTCGCTCTCGCCCTGTTATGACATACTCGCTCTCTCTCTCTCTCTCCCACAAATCCTCTCTCTCCTCTCCCGGTTATGACGTACTCGCCTCTCTCTCTCCTCTCTCTCTCCTCTCCTCTCCCTGTTTATGACGTACTCTCTCTCTCTCTCTCTCCATCTCTCTCTCTCTCCCTGGGTATGACATACTCTCTCTCTCTCTCCTCTCTCTCTCCACATCCTCGCTCTCTCTCTCCATCTCCATCTCTCTCTCTCCCTGTTATGACGTACTCTCTCTCTCTCTCCACATCCTCTCTCTCTCTCCCTGTTATGACGTACTCTCTCTCTCTCTCTCTCCATCTCTCTCTCTCTCCCTGTTAAATGACGTAACTTCTCTCTCTCTCTCTCTCTCTCTCTCTCTCTCTCTCTCTCTCTCTCCACATCCTCTCTCCTCCCTGTTTGACGTACTCTCTCTCTCTCTCTCCATCTCTCTCTCTCTCTCTCCACATCCTCTCTCTCTCGCGGTTTATGACGTACTCTCTCTCTCTCTCTCCCTGTTATGACGTACTCTCTCTCTCTCTCTCTCTCATGCGCTCGCCACTCTCTCTCTCCAGCTCGCTCTCTCTCTCTCCCTGTTATGACGTACTCTCTCTCTCGTGGGTCTATCTCTCCATACAAATGGTGAATAAAGAAATCAATTTTAATAACAACCATGTTGTATATCTGTCTAATGCATTTATTATTATTTTTACTTTAGTAATAACATGAAGTTGTTAATTTTGCAACAGCCGTAACCGAAGTCTAAAGGAAAACAAATATCTATATATACGGCGGCACGACGACGCGAGTATTAAAACTCGTCTGGAACCAATGAAAAAAACAAACAAAAAAAAGCCTTGTTTATTTATTATCTATCAAATCCACAATTTTCAAGCCTAAAACAAAATGGAGAAATCTGCATGAGACTAATGGATTATGGAAAAAAGTGAAAGCACGTTATACAATATATTTCCTGTAACTAATCATAACTTCCTTTTCCGGAACGGATTTACGACACCACATATTGCGTGCGTAGTGGGGCGTCTATGTCAGTGATGCGTACGCACTCCCCTCTGCAGGTAGCGAAAGCTACAGAAAGGAAATCGATAAACGAAACATGAAGTCGGAATACGAGCAGCTTGTGATGGAACTCCTCTACATTATACGGGAAGTTTTTTTTTTTTTTTTTACTGTATTGAATTTGTTCGACTTAGTGATTATTTTGTTCTTTCAATCTATTAATAAAATTAATTTATCAAATGAAATATTTTACTTTCTGCTGATTATAGTAGAAACATTTCCCTGCACAGCTGAATTTCTAGTTCTCTTCTGGTTGCGGTTGATTAAATAATATTTACTTGTCGGGACATCGTAGGTAATCTTGACTTCCTGGTTTATCATCCTTTTCTCCTCAACATTCAGTAAAATATTTAAAATTACAGGTGCATATATACATCATATCTTTCTAAGTATAAATAAACCGGCTGAAGTCCATCTTGCAAGTAAAATTGTCAGATGGGTTAGCGATGCGACAATGAGAGAAACTTGCACATCAAAGAAAGGATTTATAATCGGTGGCATCGTTTATTCTGTCTCAGGTAGTACAGTAACGACACGCGATCAGTAAAAAATATGTCTGAACGTTTACTGTTACTTAAGAAAATCATCATTCGTAAACACATCACAGATAATTTCATCCATCTCGATGTACCTATCAGATCAGATCATGGATATTAGTTACACGATGAAAGCAATTACCTTTTAAAAAGATTTTTACCATGTTTTCGCTGGCGTCATTTGCTTTTCATACCGGATCACGTTCGTCACAGCGACTCCTCTAATTTAATCTGATACCTTTTTAACTTTCTGTCAGTGGTACGTAGTTTCGTGGGTGCATCACGTCAATTAAAGACAATTTTTCTGCATGAAATACGAGATTAAAAAACGATATTTACATAAAAGATGATAGCAGTAAAAAAGTATTCTGTCAAGTGCATACGCTGGTAATTTGATGAATAAAAATTTAATTTACACTAATTTACTAAAAAAGCCAATAATAATGCATTTTTTTTTAGACCCGTGCTTACCACCAAAAAAGAGGGGAAAATCTAGCAGAATTATTGCCAGCGTCTGTCCAGTTACCAGAAGAATTCTTTTATAAGAATCCTGGCCTTTCTGGTGCTCACTGATCGTGAAATTACTGCACCAGCAGGGATATTTCCATGTTGTTATCAGCGTGAGCGAATGTTCAATAAAAGTTGTTTGGTTTTCATATAATCGTTAGAAAAGACGATCGCTTTTTTGAAGACTGCAATTCTTTAAAGTTTGGCTATATATAATGAAACCATAAAGTTTGTGAATCCGGCCAGAAACTTCCTGTAGCTTCTTAGTAAAAGTTAGAGCAAAGACATGAAAAGAAATTTCGCGTCAAACAGCAGTTCTAAAAGGGTTACTGCAGCTCCATTCTATTAAGCTTATCGAAATTGAAGGTAACAGGACAATCAATGTGCTGGTCGTATCGCTAGTAAATCTGTCTCCTTCTGCAGTTTTATTTTTTATTTCTGATGAACTTTCATCTATTATAATTAAATAATAATTTTGTTGACCGTAACAAGTTTCAACCATTGATGTCGAAACAGCTTGGTCAGTACCCGACCTCGCTTGAAGCATAGGAACCTACTTTACTTTAATGTCGTTTATGCATTCAAACAGTTTCAAATAAGGAGATGGTAAGAATATAGCTAACATGCAAACTATTTTTAGAAAATCGCTTTAGAAACCCAATTCTGTCTTTCTAGCTTAGCATGTTGTTGAATAGCTTAAGTATGACATAAAACTTTCCAGATGCCAAATGGATTAGAGAAAATAGGAAGTACTCATTACTTACTGTTTTTATTTTACTGGAGGCGTTTAAAAAACTGAAACAAATTTGTTATTAGCTAATAAACAGTGAAGCGTTCCCACGATGACAGCTACGGAGGAGATCTTTCCTTTTCTGACTAAGCATGGACACGGTACATTCTTTCTAGGATTCTGTTGGAATCAGTATTACAGTAGTGGCGTCTAAGATCTACGTCATCAACTTCAGCGGGAGTTTTGCTGGAACAGAGAAGTATGTGAGCTTCTGTCGTGTTGGCTCGTGGGAACATTTTCTTACTTGTTGTCGGACGCAAGATTTCCTCAGATTCGGCTGTTAAGTTTTTATTTTTATTTTCATGTTTTTTTGCTCGTTTTGTGTTTAAAAAAAGGCAATTGTGAGAGAGAAAGCCGTCCAGACGTCACAATTTTTGGACACGGATAAACACAACATGCATCGAGTAGAAGGTAAAATGTAGAAGCGGTTAAGTTTCTCTGCGAAAACTTGATGGTTTCAACGAGTGGCTTTGCGGCGACCATCGAAGTAGGATATGCGATAGCTGGCCAGAGAGGGACGTTCTACAGATGAATCTTATCTTGGATCATGGAAGTTTTCAACTGTTACATTTGGCAGCGTCAGATAGATGAAATGGACCCCCCAGTAAAGTTAATGGTATTCACCGAACGCATCGCCTGATCGAATTACGATATAATTCAGTTGAGAAATCACGGAATTTATTGTTTTTCTTTGGCATATCAGTTCTAAAATGTGACGGAAACGGTTATGCAATAAATTTCGTTAGCCAGAGTAGAACCACCGAACGGAAATTCATTTCTATTCTATCTTTAATGACTGAGTATTAAAACAAAAAAACGGTAAACATTACAAAGTGTTTAAATAATATTAAATAAGGGAGTCTGTCGATTAGTGGCATGTAAAGTTATTCTTTACATTTTTACACTTGCTGGCATTAATATATATACGGTGATTGCTGTATTTTGTTTCTAATGTGTACCCGCGGACGTTATCTCATTTTCAAGCTAAACCGTGAAGGCCGGTGTCACCAATGTAAGTAACACCGAAAGAAAGATCCGGGCAACTCCCAAAAATTAAAGTCCGGGTGGGCGACAGGGTTTTAGAACAGAGTACTGCTTCCTGTCAGGAAAAAGAAAACCAAATGAAAACAATCGTAAGAAAATAGATGCAAAATAAAACTCGCTTGCTAATTACCTCGCATCATTTACCCAGAAGAGTTTCCTTAATTGAAATCGTAACTCCTCTAAACTTCTCACCTGTCTCCAAGAGACAGCGGAACAGAGAAGCTCAGGACTCAGCGCGGGTCCAGTGGATTCCCAGTAGCTGTACGATGACAGATGAAGTGTCTCCACAACGTGCGGCTGATAATAGTAGGGAGACCACAGCTAACTGCGTGTCAGCGTGGATGGAGGGAGAAGCTTGATTCCGGGAGCGAAAGGCCAAAGAACAACGAAAACTGTCAATCAGCGAACAGCTACGCATCTGCAAGTATATTCCTTAACGGTTTCGAGGCAATCAAGGACGCTAATTAGATTCCAAATGGTCCTTGTAAACCCGCTTCCGCTCAACCCTTCATTCAAAACAAAAATTATTTACTAATAACACATTTTGTTTAATAAACAGTATATAATACTAGACTTACCTTATTTAGAAAAATATCAATAACTTTGATGTTTATCTATCAGTAAATGTCATGTGAATATAAGTTATTTTAGTAAATGTCACATAAAGATCATCTTTATTAATAATACTAGTTAATTCCGTGTATAAATGGACTTAATTAACATTTAGCGTAGAATAAAGACCAGTTTTCCAAGTAAATGACAATTTGCATAAACTAGCAGTAGTTCAGTAAATGTCATGCAAAAATAAACTTTGCTCCCAGTAAATTCGGGATTTTTGTGTAGCTTTGAGATACAAAATGAAAGCATGAACAAGTTGTTATCTCCTTCATCATTAAGTATCTCAAAGAAAAGAGAAGAAATGAAGATTGCGGCATACTTATTTAATAGATTGCCAAAGCAAGTTTTCTCCTCTGTATCTTCATTGACGTAAGAAAAGAAATTTCCCAGTCGCTTGTTTTCCTTAAAAGCGAATTAAATAATCAGCAATATGTGTTTTGCGACCAATAGTAGGAAAACTGAGCAAGAGGATTTTTGGTTAAGTTTAAGAGAATTCAATTTTATTTCATTTTGAAAAAGAAGTAAACAATTAACCTAGATAAAAACAAGTATATAATGAGTCGGCATCATGTCTACATCAGCAAATGCTATTTGAAAATGCATTTTACCCATCTAAAAAAGCAAATTACACCTTTATTAGTAAATGCAGGTAGATGTCATACCAAGATAGCCTTTAATTGTATCTTTAATAGGTCAGTAAATACAATGTGAGTTTATATTTGTCAGTCATTGCAAGTAAATGTCGTTTTTACTACTGATTCAGTAAAATACGAGATATTTTGCATTGTACGTATTTTGTAGTCTAAATTTATTAGTTAATGCGAATGTCATTTAAAGATGTACATTATGACGTTTGCTTACCAATGCGTGGTTTTACCCAGAGTCTGATTAACAACGAAAGAGTATGAAAAGCACTCAGTTATTGAATACGAAATGACCATAAGTTTACTTGTTTTAAGAAATTAAATTACTTCCGAAGTAAATAATTAAATCAATTAATAAATTAGTTTGTTTATTTCAGTTTACATACAGATGCCAGAAGAGATCTCAAATCTGGAAAATCAGGAAAATATTTTAAAATTTAACTTCTTGTATAAAAGTCTTCGATCACATTTATTTATTTATTTATTTGTTTTTTCTGATCAATAATATAAAAGGCATAACATGTACAGTACTGGAACACTAAAATTGAAATATCTATAAATGCAATGTAGCGACGATGAGTTTCCGTCCACTGTCTTTCCATGTGTAATCGGCAGAAAAAGGATTGTCTGTGATGATAGTCTTCAGTTTTTTCAGCCCTAAACTTTATAACTTTATTTGTAGTAGACCTCGGGTGGGTAACAAGCTATCACCCTGTTCATAGTCACATGGCTTCCGTCTTTCCGAAATAGTAAGCCAGCAGTACTCACGGCAATCAAAACGCTCTGAAGAACATTACCAGTAAATAAAGTCCAAAGTTGTGACAGTTTTCTAAAGAAAAGGTGCCCCGTCCAATTTTCCTATGCAGGAATATCTTCGAGAATGGCACCACAAGTGCGCAAATAACTAATTAGGATGAAATAAACTAAGCGGCGAACCAAATTTTGCCAAACTGGATTCACGAAAGAAATACGAATCGCTTCACCTACTCGAAATAATCCGAGTTATCAATTAACTACGTTCCTGTCTCGTGTCATTCCTACACATTTATGAACTTTGTTGTTCGTTGTCAAAATATATATATATATATATTTAAGTGAAGCGTCTCTAAATTTAGTTAACAGTCTCAAATTAAGTAATTCTACACAAATGACCTCTTGAAATAATCAAAGTTTGCTATCTATTTGTTCCTTTTTCCATTTTGTGAAGTTTTACTTGTCGTCGTCGTGCCCCATCGGAACCTTATAGCGGCAACCAGACCACTAAGCCGAACAGCATGATGCCACGTGACGAGAGTGTGGCGAGAGTGCGACGAGAGTGTGACGAGAGTGCGACGAGAGTGCGACGAGAGTGGCCGATTTAGGAAAGAAACTAATTTCTGTTTTTTTAAGTACTCGTCCTGGACTAAAGTCTCTTAATTTAATAGAAACCCCGAGACGGGCGGTGCACGAAGTTCGACGACAAATGTCACCGTTTCCACGTGACGTGATAGGCTCTGAGAATGACGTTCGGCCTCCTCGTCGGCCGTTTCGGGGTGTGCAAGGGGAAGGGTGAGTCTTCTGGGTGCGAACGGGACTATAAACAAGCCGCTGTACGCATGCGCGCGCAGCTCCCAATTACGCGCACCACTTCTTAATATGTTTGATCATAGCGACTCCTCCGCGCATCGCCGTTGATAACGCGAAAACAAAGGACTTCAAAAAAAAAAAAAGGAAAGAAGCGAAACAAAATTAATTTTGGTGCGCAGTCAGATGAATCAATATGGCGGTACCGAGTGAATGAAAGCTCGTAAATAAATCGACGTCAAAGGAATCTGTCGTAATCTCGGCTCGACTACCACCCGTCATCCCCCGCGCCCTTGTCCTAATATCTTTTTCCCTTTTGTCAATATTGTGCGGAGAGAAACAAAGGGTTAGAGTCCGTGAAGAGAGCGGCGGGATCCCTGCTGGCGAAGCGGGCTGATTGACGGAGAGCCGAGATGAAATGGTAAATGTTATGAAGAAAGCACCGCCGACTTGAATCGGAGAGCGAGCAGCCACTCCACGCCACGAACGTCTGACTCCAAGTCGTGTTGTACCTCCCTCCTTTGAAACCTCCCGCCGGAATAAAGCATCAACAGACTCTAATGAAAAAGTCAACATATCGTGTAACAGAACGCATCGGCGGTGTTCCGAGCGCAATTAATACTATATGTTTGACAAGCTGTAAATTGAAAGGAGGGAGGGAGAAAGAGAGAGAGAGAGAGAGTCTAGCAATTGCTTGAAACCTTTTAGCGGTCACAAGTTCCTCCTGGCCGTAATGAAATCGGGTTAACGCACACTTCCGAAATAATGAATATTGTGTTAGAAAAAAATAAGAAAAGATGAATAGCTAATATAAAATAACAAAATGTAGAAACACGATTGACACCAAAAACGGAACGAGTACAGCGAATACTGCGTTCGGATACAATACGATAAATGTTCCAAATCTTAAAAACAACACAGGAGTACTGAGCACCCCGTAAAGTCTTTATGAAACGGTAATAAAAATACTAACAATTAGAATATAGCCGTGTCCCTGGTTCTTTATTTTAGTAGCTGCAAACAAAATGTATTTGATAAATCATGTGCTTAACAAATTGGAGAAGAATCAGAAAGCAGTTGATCTGAAGTATAGGCAGTTGTTGTTTTCACTGCGACTGCTAATGGGAGCTATTGTTTCTAGTATATAAATGAACGCATTTCCTGGTTGTGTGGTAAAGAATGGATCTTTTAGACCTCAAAGGAAGTTGGCTTTAAAGAATATTTTTGGGATGAAGCCTTGGCCATCGCAATCTGTTATCGCTGTATTGACTAACGGTCTAGTAGATTAGTTCACTTTTTTTCTTTTCTGTATCCAAACCAGGTAAGCACCAGGTAAATAAACCGACCCAATCGTTAATGCAACACTGTTAACATAATTTTTTAAAAGATAATTTTGGTTAATGTCTTTTTTTGTTGTTTGTGGTGTTTTCATCTTTAATATGTCAAAAGTATAGATACAAGCATAACAATTTATGGTTTAGAAAATTGTTTTGAGGTTTTGGTTAGTAACCAAATGGTGTGATTAGTAATAAAGGAGGTGCCAATAAGAAAAGAACGCACCAGATAAATGTCTTGATATATTTTTAAAATATGGTAATCTGGTGTATTTCAAGTTCCTGTTTTTAGCAAAAAATTTAAGATATCTCGGCATTGACATCTCAACGCATAGTACGCTACTGAGCAAAATGATGCTGGCGATTCTCAAAATTGTGTTATAGAGAAATGAGATTCTATTTACCTAGTAAAATTGAGAAAACAGCTTCTAAAATCACTCTTACAGAAATGTAACGATGTAATTGCATGCTATGTTATATTAGTAAAAAAAATAAAATTTATTTTGATATCTAAAAACAGAAATTTTAACATTAAATCTGACGATTTTATTCGGTTTTGCGAATAATTATAAATTAATTAGTTATGCAAATGACATATTTTTAAATGTATAAGAAATGGACATATCTAAAAATTTTTGAAAGAATCAAAGGCATCTACTCCCTACAAGTTCAGAAATAGTTTGTTCTTAATTTTAAGGCAATTGCTCAATACTTTAATAAATGATTATCAGTTTTTGATAGACGATTGACAAAATGTAATTTATTTTTTAATTATCGACTGTTTAATCTAAATTTTATCCTTACTTAGTGAAAGCCTACAGAACACGCAACATATTTTGACAGACACAAAGTCACCACTTAAGAGGGGAAAGCGCATACAATACATTGTCGATAGCATTATTTAAAAGCGAAATCAGGTAGATATCACGAATATCAATCTAGCAAGATAAAAACAATGGTAATGATAAGGATAATTTAAAATCTATTTCTTTTACACAATTTTTAGAAGTTCAACAGAAAAAAAGATATTTATGTGTTATTAGCAGCGGTGACGCTAACGTATTCGATTTGGTTTCTTGGCGTTTCCACCACCTGAAAGTGACCTTTTATAAATGTCGATAAAAATATGATTTCCAGGTTTTGATCATCATTAAAAAAGACACAAATGATATCTAATATAGTAGATTTTTTTTATCTGATTTAGGAAAAAACAAAGAGAAAAGAATGCAGTTGTTGTGTTTCTTTCGTCGTGACGACATTCTGATGTATTCCAGTCTAAGTGCCTGAAACGTTAAAAAAAAAAAACAATTCTATGATGAGTATACACTTATTTAATACAGCGACGGGATAATAAATAACCTGCTCCCTTTATTATACGAACTACGATCGTTAGTTTATAAGAAAGGAAAGATGAGTCAACGCTTAATAACAGAGAAAATCTGGTTGAAATTTTAAAAAAAAATAAAAATGGAAAAAAATAAGTCAATTTCTACGTGCAGAAAACAGACATAGGAAATGGAATGGGAAAGCATTCGGCCTATGATTGAGGGTTACATGGACAACTATGGAAGCGCCATTTGCGGCCAATTTTAGCACTATCCTGTATTTAGTAGAAGAGAAAATTGCATGGGAATAATTTTCTCTTAGTCATCGTTGATTGCCTCATTTGAAAGGTTACGGACTCCGCCGGCTCTGCAGGAAACCACTGGTCGTATGTTTCTTGTCTGCATAGAAGAGAATCGGACTTTCCCCCCTAACTCCATTGACGTTATTTTGATGATTGGATTTGCGTGGAAATGAATAACTCTTTTTTTATTGTTATTATCTTGTATTTTTTTTTTAAATACGGTGTTTTGTCAACCTATTCCACCCTCTACCTCTCCTGTTATGGAGTAATAACAGAATCTAAATGATATTTTACTTTCCATGTTTACGCTGCCGTATTCCGCGATACTTTTAGCGTAACAGCAAAGGCCAAGCGGACGCTCGCTGGTAGAAATACGAGTGATTTTGGACAGGTCTTTTCACCGGGATGCGGAAAACCACATCCACGGTCAGCGTCACGTGATCGTTTGTAGTTTTCATCTTTAAATGTTTCTTCACGCACCAAGATGACAGTTTGTCCAGTAGCACAACAAACGAAGCTTCCACTACCGCGGGTCTTTTAAACTTCATGCGACGCACATTTGTTAGGATACAGGCTCTGAACCTCGTAATTTACTTGAACATTATTCCTAATAAGTCTTAAATAAAACCTTTTTAAAGATTTGAGTGGAGTATAATCGAAAAAAAAAACAAAAACAGTATAGTTTAATTAGTTAATTAATTTGGGGATACCCTGAGCACTATGCATCCCACTGTCACGGAGGCCATGATGTAGTGTTATTATTGCTGTTTTTGTATGTGTGGGTTATTTGATGGGCCGACAGACATGCATTACATCTGGGTTCTTCCTCGGCTACCGGAGATCTATGGCGTGGTTGTTTAAGAGCCATTCCGGTCTGAGAAAGGGGGAGAAAAAAACAAAAACCAGCGTCGTTAATTATCACGAGTATGAGAAGTAACTGGGAGAATAGAAACAGAATTAGCATCAGATGGATTCTTAAGGATACCACAAAATAAAAATATGAAAAAAAAAAAAAAAAAGGTGGGGAGAGAGACTGAGAGAGACTGAGAGAGAGAGAGAGAGAGAGAGAGAGAGAGAGAGAGAGAGAGAGAGAGAGAGAGAGAGACTGGCTGGTGATGGCCTCTTGTCGGTAGAAAACAGAAGTTGAAATGCAGGCAAGACAGATTGCGACTAGGAAACATATGCTTTTGTCGATGGTATTATTGAATGAGTCATGCCTCTTGGTGCAGCGTGAACGGTTTCTTTTTCTTTTTCTCTAGAGATGTCTGTTGTTGAACAAAAAGGTAGAGTGCGATGTTGTTCTCGTATTTTCTTGCCTCCTCGTCGTCGCGGAGATAAGACGGTACGTCAGGGATCCGCCTGATAGCCTTTATGCGAAACTACAATAAACGATTATTGACCGGCACCGGTGTAGACGGCGTGAAGGCTGGGAGGGGCCTCGTTGCACGAGCTTTGAAAAAGGGGTTTTGCGTAAAGGTGTTTGTGCTCATAGTATATAAAAAGGGCTCCAGAAGCTAGCGAAAGCTTGCAAACTACCACCCCCCCAAAAAACAACAGCTGCTTAATTAACGGAATATTTTTAGAAAACTAATATTTGACATCACTATTTGTTGGCCTGCGGAACGGCCAGCTGGTTACTTGGAATGGTTTACAAATCACAGATAACCGAACCGGTGGTCGCCCATAGGCTCGACGCCACCCGGAAGAGTAGAATCCGCTCTCAGCATCAGGAAAGAGGCTACTGCTGCATATCTCAATCTATTAGTTCCTTCCGTCGGCAGGGTTGGAGAAAGAAAACGCAGCAAACCTTGGAAATAAGTTGATAGCATTTTTGAATAAATAATGCCAAGATTTAATTAACAATTTCTGTATATGCTGCTGTAGCGAAAAAGAAGCCGACTGGATTAAGGTAAATCAAGAAATAAGTACGCGCGCGTGGCTAATCGCGAATCTGTATGCACCACATCGCCGCAGATGGTGAGGTCGATTGCCCCCAGGTATAAATGTATGGACGACAGCAGGAAGCGCACACAGCTTGCGATGGTCTAGGTTGCCCCGAGGAGAAAGGACCTGACTGACCTTCAACGTAAAATGGCAATTCGAATCTGGTAGTATGACGGACAGTAAAAAAGAATTGAGAAAATTGCAGGGTGTCTACGCATACCCCAGTCCACCAATAAAATCGAGGGAAACCAGTCGCACGAATGATGGAGGTTGGTTCTTTCCTTCTCTCTCCTCACTTTGCATGAATAACGTGAACATGGAGAGCACCCAGAAGTAAAGGTGTGTCGCAAATGTAGCCACGAGTAAAGGTGGAACGGAAATGGTGGTAAATTACGGGAGATTTTAACTGGTAGATTAATTTTGAGCGTTAAATCAGGATCTCGCAGAGAGAAAAATCGGTTTACAGACGTTTCCTTAACATTTGGGGTATCACGACACAACGTTCTATTCGAAACATTCAAGAAACAAGCAATTATGGATTTATTAAAATTCTGATGAAATACGTTACTTGAAGAGTTTGTAAGTCAATGCCATTCTAATGGTTGCATAAACATTTTATTATAGAATAATCACAGTAAAATTAGATGTAAAATCATAGATTCGTTTTTTCGGCTTCTTCATTTTGGCAAGCTCTTGTCTCGATTTTCAGGGTATATATGCACATCTCACAGCAATGAGCTAGAAGAGGAGGTATTATTAGTCTTGGTAACCAAGCAAGTTACCTGGGTACAGTTGGAAGCGTTGCTGAAATTCCCGAGGAACCGTCACCACGTGTTTAGAATTCTTCATTTATAGACGAATTGCACTTCGCACATAACTGTTTTTAATGTTTTCACAAACCAGCTAAAGCGCACATGGTTTGGCCTATGGAAAGTCCTCTAAGTAGTTTTATGGAGAGCAATCGATTAATCAAGTGATAATGTGCCCAGTACTAGAAGTCCGCATTTGATATTCTGTCTTGACACGAAGTGCCATATCCCCGGACACCGCTTCTTTTTTCGTTTCTCTAGATACGTGGACAACCAAAGGCTTTCAAAACCGGTTAATAGGTAGCGTTTCCTGACTTACGGAAGCTACCAATGATCGTATTTCAGAACTTCCTAACTCTAGCATTACCCCGAAATGTTGGACCAGTAGCTGAATCATTTTGAACCCTAACCAAGCAATACTTTCGTTTTTATTGTCGTCTTCCGCATTCTCTTTGTCTGAAAACCCAGATTTCAAACAAGCGGTTTAACTTAATTTTGTTCTCTTTTTTGCCAAATTCAGGGGTACTTCCTTTTTGAATTCTTTTTTTTTTTAGTTGCACCATGTATTTTATTCCTTTTCCACGCCCACGCCTCGCACGTTTTCCAAAGACAAATTCGTTGTGGCACAGGTTAAAAGTGGATGCCGCAGAGACAAAGAGATATTTGTTATTTAATATTTAGCTCACTACTTTAAGATATACTTACGTTCAAGTCGCAACCAGAAAACGAATGAAGAAATTCAGAAACGACAAATCGTGACTTCGCCTCGCTGTTTAACGAAATGTTAGAAATGACAAATGGAAAGATGGTTTCAGGTGGTGCAATAGTTTCCATTGTCCTCAGTAACTGATCCACCTTTGCAATATCACTTGTAGCATGTATTTATATTTAGTCGTGGCGGAGATTCTTGTATTGCCTTACTCTGTAAGCGAAAATGTTTTTTTTTATAATCATATAACACGAAAAGCGAAGTTGTTGTTTTAACTGGAGATACGAGTCAAAATAGTATTAACACTTTTTAAAAGAAATATCATTAATTCAATTTTTTAACATCTTATTACGACTAACTGTCATTTTCATCTGCACACCTGCTCTGTAAAAAACCTGCCTTTTTAATAGCCACGGCTTTCCACTGTTCACCCCTATAATAAAATTCGTCCTAGATTTTGTGTACCCTTAAGGAATCTAGCTCCCTGCTGAGTCGGTTGTGCTTCTTGGCAAAATCTGGACTCTCAGCCAGCCGTGAACGCCCTACAATCATTAGAGGAATTATCCATATCTATTAACTTCCGCATTATACTCTACATAGTTCTTTACATAATTCCCCATAATTCCCGTGTATTCTCTTTCCGTGCAAATTGATTAACCTATTTAAAGAAAAGAAAAAAAAACATTCGCCATTTCTTCTTCTCTCCCGCCAGTGCTCCGTTAGGACAAAGAAGAAGATGGATGCGCCATTAAAGCAATTTATTTCTTCATAAAGAAATAAAAAATCCTAAAATTTTGGTTGAAACGGAATACGACGGGCATAATTATTCCACACTCATTTTGTCCGATTGTCTTCGGATTATGTTCGGAGTTTCTGGCCGTAAATTATTTAAATATCAATAAAATTTTGCTCCTACAAATTTGATAAATTACTCTGTGCTTTTCCTTTTAATGAATTTTTACTGGATCTGTTCTTTCTCGCTGAGGCAGCCTCGTAGTTCATCCTCCCTATCATTATATATAATTGCCACGCTCGACCAATGGCGTATACTTATTTCGAGTTCACTTGAATATTATGTTTGCGGCTGGTGCATTCTGTTCTGTTTCTGATTTTCAAGCAACTGTATAATTACTTCCCTTCTGCCAATGCAAAATCTAATATTACCTTTTCAATTACAAAGTAATTATCTCCCTTGACTTTGATGAAGAAAAAAAAAAGGAAGGAAAATCGCCTCAAAAAAGAGAAGATTGAACCCGCTTTATTAGTGGTATTTCTGATCTCAGAGAGAATAAAATAAAAAATGTAGCACCGTCACATATTAATATAGTCTCGTGGCAGTGTTTGTCAGAACGCGGGATTGGAACGGCACCTATAACTTGCCGTTAGCGCTTACTCCCCTTTCTTGAGAAACTCACTTTTAGAAATTTTGGTACGATATTCTAGAATCTAGATGTTAAAATATGCGAGAGCGTACGTTGTGCTAATTTATGGCGATTGTATACAAGTAGAAAGCATTTTTGTTTTAAGTAAAACCAAACAAAAAGAAACCGACGACAAAAGGACAAAAGATTCAAAACTGCTTCTGGCTTAGTTCTTGTTACGGCGAACTAGGAACCACGAAAGCTTTGGACACTGAATCAGAATTTAGCATCTGAGAGTAGGACAATACTTGTCTAGGATTTATTTCCACACGAATCTGTGGATGAGACGCTCTTCGGTTAAAACAACATGAAAGGAATAAAGTTAATATCTGATTTAATAAAAGCATAGTGGCCTTTATATAATTATTAATGCAGCTGCGAGTGCTGCTTACTAAATATTTGAACAAACCGCAATCAGTTTTCTATACCTCAGATAGATCCTTGTCTATCAGGTTAGACTGGTGGTGCCTGTATTAAATTTCACATGGTCTTAGCCAGCTCCAAAACGCTTCTTTCCGAGTAACTAGTCATTAGACATTTAGACACTAAACAGCAATGTTTCGTGTTTAAAATTACACAGCAATACCTAGCTGCTAATAACACATTACTAGTCAACTAAATATAGGTATTTAGAGATAACTGAAAAATCTTTAAGAAACCAAACGATTACTATAGAAACAGCCGTTAAATTTGTCTACACCATTTTAAAACTCAGAAATTCCTTAAAAATTCACGCTGTGTTTAATAATTCGTAACACGAAGGAATCTAAAAGTTAACCGCAGTGTACAGATTAAGGTGGATCGGCTATGTGTCTACAAAAGCAGTCGCAACGGGTCGGTTTCAGTCATCACTGATGTGTCTACTGGGGTTACTTGTTACAGAAGTACGTGTCGATTGTAGCTCATTTTTACTTTTAATTAGAAATTACCGGAGCCGTAACAACTTAACCCTGTAACAACTTTCCCGGCAATTTCCCTTAGAAAGGCCTACTACGGGCGGTAAAGAGTTAATGTGTCAGTACCAATCATTTTAGGGTTAGTGCAATGTCTGTCGCTTTGCCAACATTTTCCGCAGCAAACAAACGCTAAAGTGAAACGTGTTAGTTAATGGTTTTAACTATTGTTGCCCGATTCCATTGAATTTAGCGGCAACATTGTGTTCAAGATATGGACATGGTTTACAGGAACTCGTCCGACTTGTATGCACAACCCCCGCCGCAATTCTTTGAAGCCATATTTTAGTTCAGTTTAGATTTCAGAAGAAAGCAGATTTTAAAAAGCCTCCTCAGGATACGGGAGTGTTTGTTAGAGCGATTTTTAAATGGATTTACTGCTGACAACAGATGCCAGCCATTTATTCTGGTCATTTTTATTATATTACTGGTTTTGTTTTTTTCAATATCTATCAATGATAAATTCCTTACCAATTTAGAGATGTGAAATTCTTTAAAAAAGCAGACAAAAGAAGACATGCTGTTTTTTCGAGTTCCAAATTCTAAATTAACAATTATTTTCAAAATTACTATAAAATATTTTCTTAACCGTCGTCTAAATTCCAACTAGATAAAGCAGATCTGACATCGTTCAGTTTATTTTAAAATCTGGAAGCAATCCAGAAAACTTATGCTGATTTTCTAATAATTTCACATCCATGATTAAATACAAGTTTATCCCTGTACAACGTATTCTAGATAACTGACAAACAAAGCGCTCGTATAATGAGATTAAAGATTCCTATTTTGTATATCGACTTTTAATTACACCTAATATCCTACTAACTTTTTTAGTAGTTGAAATATATTAATCTTTACATTTAATTTTACTCTTATGCATGATAACTCTTGCATGTTTTTCTGAAACCACCTTTTATCCAAATTTCCATTTCCCAAATAATAATAATTATTATTACAATTTGCTTAATTTCCTGTTTATATAAATTGTCTTTTTATTAGCAAATTATATTCTATTGGCCAATCCAAAGAATTATTCAGATCAGTCTGAAAATTATTTCTATTCTATCCGATACTACGTCTAGCATCATATGTGATTACGTCTACTACACGATTAGTATAATTAATAAACATTAAAAACAAAAGGAAGAACTTAAAATAAATTCTTGTGGTGCACGATTGGTCTTGCTTAGCCAAATAAGATACTCCGTTTGAGACTACGTATTGCTGTTTCTTTTCTAATTATTTATACATAGATAAATTCTACTATAAATTCTAAAATTTTATGAAAGTCTAAATATGCAACTTCAAATTGTTTTTTTTTTTCCATCAAATAATTTTGTTTTAGTAGACTATTCAGGATTTTGGGGTGGCGCGGTAATCTGATATTCAGTCTACTGGACTATTGAATTTTTGAAGGCCAGAGTTCGAATTCCAGTTGGGGCTACCTCGATTTGGAAAACTTCCAAGCATGATTTCTTCTCGCTGTTCCTCCTCTAAGCACACCGGTTTCCTTCCACATCCAGGAAAAAAAGAAAGATAATAGAGCTTTGGGGGCGTTATTGTTTAATGGCTTTAAGTCTGAACCAAATGCTAAATCTCTGTATATCATTTCTCCTGGTAGAACCAGAAATTTAGTGTATTTATATTTTATATGATAAAATATAGGAGAATCATCTATTAAATGCTATCCCAACACACCTGGAACCATTCTTGGATAGAGGTTTAGCAAAACAACCGTAAATGTGAGTCAGCGAAAGATGACAATGGGAATTTTCGTACCCTACATAGTCAAGAGAGATGCTTTGCTCCAAATTTCTCCTACAAGTATAAATTTCTAAAATCTTTTTAAAGGTTAACCATATTCCAATTTTCATTATTTCGGAATTTTATAATTTTCCAGGAAATAAGTCCGATTAGTAACAAATTACCGAATGTTTTTCACTGGTATTTTTCCAATTTTATTTAAATTGTTCTTATAATAAACAAGAATGTTCCTTTCTTTCGTGAAAAAAAGCGTGTGCTGCTGCCTAACAATTTTGGCTTACACTGTAAAAGAAAATTAAACATCTCAAGGTTGTCAAGATACTAAAACAACTTAATTCAAACAAATAATAATTTATTTAATATAGGATTCGCACGTTATATTTTCCTGCATTTATATACATTTTTACAGATAAATGGTTATCAGTTGCGATAATTAGAGGAAAATCTGAAAATATATTAGTGCGGTCAAGGCTTTTGTACAGCTTTGTATTCGTTGTTTTACAAAATATTTTTAGATGATAATGCTGTCAAATTTATTGAGTTTCTTTCGCTTTATTTATTCTTTGTTTATTATAAAAATAATATAAATTTCTTGTCACATTAGAATTTTTTTCTAAGAACAGTTTTAGGAACAAAACAAAAGAAAAATAAATCCTGTTTAGAAAAAAGACAAAAGCTCTGTACGTTTGTGGATAGAAACTGAAGAGGTGAAGCCGTAATGACATTCTAATTCTAAATACATATGTAAAGCGTGGATTTTATTCTTTTAATAAATATTTTATTGACAGGATTTAGAATTTTCTTTTTTTAATTATTATAAATGGTATAGATTTTTTAAAAAAGGAAATATATTATATGTAAGGAGAATGACAGGAGGAAAAAAATCATTCGATTTTATCGATTGATAACTGTTCTGAAAGCTCTGTGAAGAGAACAAAAAGAAGGAGAAGAAAGCATTGCTTTATTCACTAAGAGTTGCCAACATTGTCAGGCATTGAAAATAATAGCATTTCAAGTTTAAAACGAATGGAAGAATTAGAGGAATAACGTCCATTAGTATCCCGCGCGCCGACCCCCTAGGGCGCCCCCTACTTTCTAATCAATGATGTAATCAAGGAAATCCCTGGAGCCAAATGCACAAGAGAGTATTAATAAAGGACATATTGCTTCAGATGTGGCTATGGTGCATTGTCCACCACGTTTAATCAACAGATCTTGACCAAATTAGCAGTTCATTGTAACACCAACCATGGCTAATATCAGCTGCAGATATGAAATTAATGTTCGTAATTATCTTCCCTTGGTTGGAATCCGTTAATCTTATATTAACCGAGTCCGAAACTATAGACAAGTAATCGCTGATTTATATTACAACTGCACTCTGGAAATTGAAAAATGATTTTTTTTTTTAATTATTCATATAGCCACTTAATTAGTAAAAAAAATATCTTAGAATTAACGAAGAAAGATTGAATGATTATGAGTATTATATTAAAAAAAAACGTGGTGGATTCACCTAGTTTCTGCTTCTCATATCATTTTTTTTTTTTTGGAACTTGAAGAATGAAAATGTTGGCATTGTTCATTATAAAAGAAACATTGTGTGGCCACACAGGCAAGAGGACAAATACGACGAAGTAGAAGGTCTTATTAATTCCGCTGGAGAGAAAGGGGTGCTCTAATGAAAGCGTTTCTTTCATTAGCAGATGAGTCTTGAGTCTAAAAACGACTGATGATTTATTGAAGTTAATCTTCTAGATCTCAGTTTTCACACGCTTTTAGCCAGTCCCACGTTTCGGCTTGTAAGAAGTTTGCGACACCGGTATATAAGTAAGTAAATAAATACGTTAGTTTAATGAATTGATTGATTTAAAAAGCTTGGGATGTCACTAAAGAAAAAAAATTTATAAAACTACAAGAAGTCAGGAAAACAACCTACATTTATAAAGTATTGTTATAATTCCATTATCAAAGAAGAATTTGTGAAAAATAATTTGTAGGATTTAATAATAATAATAATAATAATAATATAATAATAATAATAATAAGAATAATAATAATAATAATAATATAATAATAATAATAATATAATAATAATAATAATAATAATAATAATAATAATAATAATAATATAATAATAAATAATAATAATAATAATAATAATAATAATAATAATAATAATAATATAATAATAATGGTCGAATTCCACGAAATTTTACCACCATATCTCGACTGTTTATAATAGGCTTTACAATGGTGAAATTAAATTATCAAACAAAAAACATTAAATAATTTTACAGAGTTAGTTTAATACTAATGAAGTGTTCTGATATGGAAACAACTATATTTTTGTTTTTGTCGCTAAGGAGACAAGATTCTGCACGCACGCACAGACACATTGAATAAAGTTGCCTGTTGGATAGCAGTTGTGGGGTTCAGAATGAACTTTTTTAAAGACGAGAACGATTCAAATGTTTTCTTTTTTAAAAAGTAACTATATTTTAAAATATTCAAACTAAAAACCAAAATTCACTTTGGAAAATCAAAAATTCTCAGATCCTTAAGAATAGGAGAAAATTAAGGAAGTGACAAAAAGGGTGCTAAAGAAATAAAAGTAAAAATCCCGAGTTATCATCAAGATATCCAAGGGTGAGATTAATAATTTAACTTGTCTTGATTTTTCTTTTTAGTATTAACTGTAAAAACAGCACAAAAACAAGCGAGGAAATGCTCGTGGTTTTAGTCACATGCGTCTGGGAGAGATTTCCGTATCTTGTCCAGGCTGCGGTGGCCACGTGAGCCGCCGCCCTCAAGTAATCCGCGCTCTGTAAGTGGGGGGCGGAGTTGGCAGCTAATAGGGATTAATGATGGCAGTTCATTAGGAGTTGTCCAAAGTCAACTCATCGGCAGTGTGATTGATCCGAACGCTTGCCGGCGGAGTGTAAATACCTGATGATAAACATTTTAAAAAAGAAGACAGAGAAGTACATTCTAGCTACTGTATGCTGAGCAACCGCCAAAACCCCAAAAAGTCTGTGGTTTCGAGAATATATCCGATTCTATTCTGTATTAGACTAGAACACTCTCGTCAGCGAGACATCCCCCCACCAACACAATTTTTTAAAGAAGAAACATCGAAAAATGTATATTTATGATCGCTCAGCGAATCAGGAAATTCTGTTCGTGTAGTTCTTCGGTCCTTCTAAATATACTTTAAAAAAGGGGTTGGATGACGATTTAAAAAACAGCAGACAACGTGGGCTAATCTAACAAAAGGTTAAGAATACACATTCCATTCGAGCGAGCACTGGAACAGTTTTTTTACTAATGTATTACCTGTACTGTTTATTGTATAACAAAGGAAGTTTATGTATTTATAAAATTTATTGACGAATAAAACATCTTTTTAAGCAGAACAGTTCACTCAAAAGGAAATATTGTCTGATTGGGTAATCTTTTTTAACGCATTTCTTGCTCCTGTACCAGTGCAAACATTTTTGTATACTTTGTTGTTTCCGCTTTGTGAGCACTGCGGATCAGATCGGTTTTTGTCCTTGAGCCATATTGCGACTTCCATACCGAAAAAAATGCATTTTTTAAAAATGCAGGAACATTTTTTTTTAATGATGCACATTTTTATTTTAAAAATACAGCTAAAATAGCCTCAGGCAGAATCGAATAATTTATATTCTCCAAATAAAAAAAGAGAATTTGGTATATCGTACACATGTGCATATGTTGTTTGCATATGGTTGTGACAGCATACGTCTTGTATAAAGGTGCACTGCTCGACTCGTGACGCTTGCATCTTACCATTCACCGTTGTTTCCGTAATGCTGCCATATCGTGTCAGATTGGTACAGGGAAGATATGAACGGCGCGTGTGTAGTCTCCATTGCATCATTGCAATGCGAAATGCTATGGGCGAAAGGCAGGACACGGAATACAGGAAATCAACTCGCTGTATCGCTGTCATCGATTTATCAACAGTTCGAGTGAAAGAGATTTTTTTCCGTAGGACTCGCCCAAAGTCGACACTTCGATATCAAAACAAACAGCTGATTCATTCTTATAACGCTTCGTGATTGTTAAGTAAACGCTTCGGATTTGCGAGTGTCCAAATCACTACAAAATTGATACAAAATGCCTTCTAGCTACTGATCTTACATTACCCAACCATTGACAGCCGGACAGAGGCAGGCACAGACAACTCTGACGGAAGTGGTTTGGAGTTAATTTATCTGATGAACCATCATGCAAAAATGTCTGCCGCTATCCCAATGAGAGATATCGACGATGAGAGGTTACGGTGATGATCGCCTCCTCATGACTGTCAAGGTTGAGCTACACAACTGTCAGCGGCATGTGACAGGTGTCTACCACCCGAACAACGCCATCGAAGCCAGCGCTGTGTTCATTTCCAGGTATTACAGCACCATTTTCACATTTCAGAAAGACAATCACCGGAGGCTCAGCGTACAAGAATAGACTGATGATCGCTCCACTATGGATTTACCATGTCTCCTAATATTCGCCAATAAAATAGTTGAGAGTTAATCTTGGTCAGACGCACCAGAAAGTGAACGGCTTCCATTTGAGACATTGAAAATGGGCACAGTAGTCCAAAACGAATGGATGAAAATCGCAAAGAGACTGCGCTGAGTTGATTAGAGCATTAAATGTTGTCGCTGTGTGGCTGTTCGGATTCTGAAGGTGGCGCCAGACGTCAATGACGGATGCCAACACAGAGAAATGTTGTCATGACCGGATACTGACTCCACATTACATATGTAAGATATACCAAACTCTTTTTTACTGCGGAAACAAACGGTTCGCTGTGATTTTGAATCAACAATATTCACTGTTTACTTAAAAGTATACTAATTATGCTTAAAAAATATGTAATCTGGACAAACGCTGAAAATCGTTTTATTGTTTGTTGTAGGTTTTTAGATTATTTTCCTTTTTTTAACAAAATTATTCAAGTTGAATAAATGTACAGATAACTGATTGCCAAAAAACCACAGTTAATTCAGAAATTTTTTTTTTAAATGTCTTTTCTTAATGTTTTATTAAAGATATTTTTGCTTTGTCTATCAGTGAAAAGTAAAAGAAGAATTATTGACGATTTACTCAAAATTTGTTCTTATGTGGACGCTAATCCAGAATGCTTTGCGCACGAACCAGATAATCGAATGAATAACTAACAGTACAGCAATCCACTCTCAGTCATATTTTAAAAAATTTCTATATCACGTAGCGCCTACATATGGAAATTATTTTAAAACCACAAATAAATAATTAAGAAAAGAAAAGGATTTCTGCAGAACTAGCACTAGCAAGTGGTGCTGTTTATAATAGCAAGTATCACAACAGGATATACGCAGTGTCCATTTGATAAAGCTGAGTCAATTCTGGTAGCGAGGAGATTGAGATGACATGGAGAGAGAGAGAGAGAGCAAGAGAGAGAGAAGAGAGAGAGAGATTACGTCAGTACAGAGAAAGAGAGATGACGTCAATACAGTGACAGAGATGGCGTCTGTACAGAGAGAGAGAGAGAGAGAGAGAGAGAGATTACGTCAGTACAGAGAAAGAGAGATGACGTCAATACAGTGACAGAGATGGCGTCTGTACAGAGAGAGAGAGAGAAAGAGAGAGAGATTACGTCAGTACAGAGAAAGAGAGATGACGTCAATACAGTGACAGAGATGGCGTCTGTACAGAGAGAGAGATTACGTCAGTACAGAGAAAGAGAGATGACGTCAATACAGTGACAGAGATGGCGTCTGTACAGAGAGAGAGAGAGAAAGAGAGAGAGATTACGTCAGTACAGAGAAAGAGAGATGACGTCAATACAGTGACAGAGATGGCGTCTGTACAGAGAGAGAGAGAGGAGAGAGAGAGAGATTACGTCAGTACAGAGAAAGAGAGATGACGTCAATACAGTGACAGAGATGGCGTCTGTACAGAGAGAGAGAGAGAGAGAGAGAGAGAGATTACGTCAGTACAGAGAAAGAGAGATGACGTCAATACAGTGACAGAGATGGCGTCTGTACAGAGAGAGAGAGAGAAAGAGAGAGAGATTACGTCAGTACAGAGAAAGAGAGATGACGTCAATACAGTGACAGAGATGGCGTCTGTACAGAGAGAGAGATTACGTCAGTACAGAGAAAGAGAGATGACGTCAATACAGTGACAGAGATGGCGTCTGTACAGAGAGAGAGAGAGAAAGAGAGAGAGATTACGTCAGTACAGAGAAAGAGAGATGACGTCAATACAGTGACAGAGATGGCGTCTGTACAGAGAGAGAGAGAGAGAGAGAGAGAGAGACCTGATGTAGCAATGTAGTTCACAAACCGATCAAAAATCCTACATATAAAATATATAGTCAGCTTATTAATAACCATAGTTACATGTATGCTAGCATATGGCAGATAGAATATATTTGCACGACAAAAAGATTTGCAATAAGGATATACTGAACTTTGATGACTCAGGGTTTTGTTTTTTTCCAGGTTATTCTTCTTTATCCTTTTCTCCGTCGAATTTACAATTTCGGCTGTCAGATAATACACGAAAACCAGATAAAGTTGTAACCGACTACGTCGTCTATATTCTGCTGTATTGAAAAGAAAAGGATAAGAAAGTTTACTGTCGTTTTAAGATTTCCATGTAAGGTAAACTTTTGTCAGTTTTATAAAATTCCATGGTGTGTTGTATGGAACGTAAAAGAATTGCATTATTTTGAAGTCTGGCTGTGGGATACATTCGCGATTTAAATATTTACCAGATCAAGAAATAGGAAGGATTAGCGTGAGCAACTGTAAGAAACCGAATGAACTTTTGCTGGTAGGTTAAGAACTAGAGGTTATGAACTGGCCTGAAAAGTTCTCGTTAGGCTGTTCTGGGCTCTCCCTCCCTCGGACTCGCCAAATTACCATCAGAATGGTTCCTTACAAAGTGAAATGGCACGGATTACTTTTTGTTCCTTGCGAAGTTCTGAATCCAAAATTAAAGAAAAGAAAAAGATATTAGCGCAAACGAATGGTACCTCTTGTAAGAGTGTCTTTGAATAACGGATTATATTTAGGCTTCAGTAAATATTATCATTAATTGATTGGTATTTAATGACCATAATAATTGGAAAAGACAGCAAAAAGAAAAGAAAGGAAAGATGCAGCCTTTTTGGTAATTTTACAGTCCATTAAGGAACTGAATGAGAACATTTTCCAGAAGCGTGCACATCAATCCTATAGAGTTTAGGGTTTTGGTTTCTCTTGGGTCGCTTCCTGAGTCATGATCTTTTAACCAGCTAGGAAAAGAAGAAAACAACAACAAAAAATTGTTAAAACTAAAGTAAGAGCTCTGGTGAATCATCCTGTCCTTTTAATTCATATACACCTGCAGGAGTGGACTTGAATAATTGATAACTTATTATCTCTTTCCGCACCCCGGCTTGTCACAACGTGGAAGAAAGTTATCAATAACACTTGGCCTATTGACCCACTGTCTCCTCGTCGCCCACCTGGTTTGATGTTCCCTGAAGAGGGCTAAACGCATGTGTCATGGTCGGGATACCGAGCCACCAACACGTTTTGTGTCTAATCTCATCATTCCAACAAATGAACAGAAATGTAATTTAGCTTAAGAAAATGCGGCAAATTAGAGAATCATAAAAGTGATTCATGCAAAGACATTGTGGAAAGTGTTTACTCGAGTTCAGACGAGTTATTGACCGCTAATTCCTAATTCTCAAAATATCCAAGTGCGTGTCCCCTCTTTTTTTTTTTTTAAATCACGCTGGAAATAGACACGGCATCTCGAACGGCTACACCATTTTTGCCATCAGCATTTGTACCTCAGTCCCATGTCTGTGTCTTACAATTGTTGATAAATCAAAACGGCCATTGGCACCGGGAAACCCTATTGTCAGTAATTAGTGGAAACAAAGATGATTACTACTAAATCAAGCAGCCCGCAAGCGAACTAAGCACCTCATCTTCAACGAATACGCTAAAGAATCAAAATACCATTTGTATATGCTATTCAAGTAACTTTTAGCATTTATGCCATGTAAATACCAAGCGAAGTTGGAATACACCCTGATTAAAGCCAGTCGGTAAAGATGATTTTTCGCCCACTGAAGATTCCATCGCGAAAGAACCAGAAACATATTCAATTATTTATTTAAATGCCAAGAATATGACCAATTTTCTCCTAACACTGTTGACTCCATTTACGCAATTTGCGCTTTTGATCCAATCCTTCCCGACTTACGAACAGTTGCCGTAATATAATTATAACCATCGTAGAACGGACCTTTAAAGGTAAAACTCCAAATTACAAATAGGCATATAAATTGATGAAGATAATCTTATTAAGCTAGTGAACACACAAAAGCGCTTTACCAATTTGACAACTGACTATATGCTTCACAGAAACATGTCTGCCCAACTATTTCTAGCCGTGGCACGCGGTACATTCGCGTTACAATGACGTCATCGTAGCACTCAAAAACAGATTTGTCACGACGTATCTCTTTCAGAACTTAATTTTAAGCCAACCGAGTGTCATAGGAGAAACATGGCACACGTCATGACGAATGGGCTAAGCGGTCATTTTAAAACATATGAGGAAATTCTCCGTTTGAAACCGGTTTTGAAAAGACTGTCGGTCAAAATTTACCTGCTTTAGTTTTTCTAAACAGTTGGTAGAATGCAGTGCATGCATTTATACTGGTACGACAGAGCTAACAAATTGTATGTTATTGACGACTTTATACACAAATGTTGACGGCCGTTAATTCTGCACTAACCAACGAACCATCTTATACGCCGTACGCAAATAAATCAATTTATTACTGCATATTCTTTCGTGTTTCTAAGCATATGACTGTTAGAAAATCCATACAGTGAAAAACAGAGATTTTTTGACCGTCTGTCAGACAGGGCTTATATCATCGAACGGTTGATAAACTATTTCATTGGTGAGATCACAATTATGGCTGCTACTGTTCAGAATTTGAATGTGTGATCGAAAGGCATCGGGGAGTTAAAGATTCGCGTCTATTTATTGCCGTGTTTTGCAAATCATCATGGCGTTTTCTAACCCAACGCTAAACCTTCTTAACTAAATCCTGCATGACGTCATTCAATACATCCATAAGGTGCGAATATTCCTATCCTAATGTCATTGTGGTTGTTCGAAATCCCAGAGAACTCGTAAAAAAATAAAAAAACGCATTAAAATTTAGCAACATCTGCGTTTGCGAAGGACGGAAACCAAAGTTTAGTTAGTTTTGAATTTAAATTCGATTTTGCAATCACGCATCATTTACAGTCATTATCAAGAAATGAAAAGATGGTATTGAACACCTAATCCAATTTTTTAAGGATATTTTTTTATTTTGTTGATGTGATTTTTTGCCAAATATACAGAATAAGAGAAAAATAAAGATTGTGCGCTTTTTAAGGTACAAATCAACAGTACCGCCACCATACATAAATAAGGTCATTGAATGCATACTCATCATCTTGCAGCTGTTCTTGTTTCGCCGAGACGCTAGATTCACCGACATTTTCTTGTTTCCATATTTAGTTTCCATACAGAATTAAAAAAAAAAAAAACACGTTTTTCTGGCATATACCACAACGTTTACTACCTTTAATATTTAGTCTCGTAAATACTGTAGACTTTATTTAATGCACGTGGGGTCTGGTAACTACAAGAACCTGGTGCTGCCTGTTTCATTCTGCCCAATGATGCAGCTGTAGCCACAAGATGCGATTCACATATTTTGCGTGTACTCTATTGTGGTGGAAGAGTAGCCATTAGACAGCGCTGCATCATGGGCAGCAAAGAGATTTCAGCAACACCATACAACCACCACTGCGCTTGACAGTTACGGGTCGGTTGACACAAAGCCGGCAGATGAAATCGAGACTCGTTTCGCAAAAGTGTTTGCGTTTTAAATTTACCTTTTTCATAACTCAATATTTTTCTGATCAACAATCCAAAATAAGCTTCCTTCGGTAGGCGCAATACAGGTTTCTAACAGCTGTGAACCTCCTTCTGCGGATGAAACAGGTTCCTGACGGCGCCACAATCGCCAAGACGTCCGTACTCGAGGTTTTACTTTTTTTTATTCTTCTTACAGTAGATCGAGATACGCCGAACTAATGTCCGCGCAGTGACCTAGCCGGCATTTTGCGCCACTGTAGGACATCTGGTTCGGCGGTAGTGACCCTCTTTCGATTTCGTCAGGCCGCCTGCATCTGCCATTTTCTTTAACACGTAGTGAACGGAATCGCGTGACATCCTTATCCTATTACCAGCAAACTTGATGGACTGGCAGGCTGTCCAATATCCCAGGATCCGCAGACCTCGTTTCTGGGCTATGGACAGAAAGTTGCCGAGGCCCGGAAGCTTTTAGCCAACAGAAGGACATTCAGTCAAGTCTCACGGACGGCCCTCTATAATGGGGCTCCAGCAGTCTGTCTGACCGATAACTCACACGATCGTAGCCTGTCACAAGCCATCAATATAAAGAATATTCATGTACAGAGGCTTGTGACGAGTAAATGGACACCTAAATAGTAACCAAACCTCTTTATCCATCTTTACTAAATAAAGAAATATTGCATGATTGGTACTCGGTAGATCGGCTGTTTGCTGCTTTGAAGCGGGTTAATTTATACATTCAGGGCCCGTTTACTTCTGGAAAATCCCTAATTCTTTTCTCATCTAAAGTTATCTATATAATCTCTGTAGATGCTGCCTCAGAGTTCAAAGCTGTGACAAGAGATCTTAGTAAGTCCTTAAAAGAATAACTTAAATTGGAATCTGCATTGTAAAAATATAAAATTCAAACTAAATTTACTAAGATAATTTATTGTTTACTTTCTTCGGATTTTCCAGTAAGGCGATTTGAGGCAAATAGCTGTAGAAACTTACTACGTTACTTAGAAAATACAGTCCTTCTTTTTGGAAATGTTCTCTCCAGAGATGCAGTTTTATTTATAACAAAAAGCAAAACAGATTTCATACAGGAAAGAAAATTCACTTCAGTACCTTGCATCAAAAGGCAAATGTGTACTGTCGCCCCTTACAAAAAGAATAAGGTAAAACGGCGGATATATAGTGACAAAAATTATTATAAACACTGAAAATATACGTAATTTACTTTTCTGGTAAAGAGTAAACAATAAGGAAACAAAGAAAACGTTGAAGACACAAACGTGAAACCACGTCCATTTAAAACATGTATTAATTAAGTTGCTGTAATAAGACGTGTACAGCCTTATCCAAAAGTTTTGCATCACCCTAGAATTTAAAAATTTCGCTCGATAAAGCGAAATTAAACCGGCCCAATTCACACAATAACAATGTGACGTTACCGACGTTGATGACGTTACCGACGTTACTGACGTTATTGACGTTACTGACGTTGTTGACGTTACTACCGTTGATGACGTTACTGACGTTGTTGACGGTGTTGACGTTGATGAATGACGTTAATGACGTGCACACCGCTGTGTAGTTTACCTCCACGGACTGAATGGGAAAACGACCAAAACTGTGAAAGGTGACAGTTTGAAATCTACAAACACGGGATTTCCGAAAAGACCTTATAAGGGGTGACGACAATCGGGGACCAGACAATTAGAAGGGGTCACGGGTACAGGGCCAAGCTACATCAGCATAGATTTGAAGGCAAGTTTTACTATTTTTATTTCTATGTTGGTAGAAATTTTCTGGCCGTGATTGTTTAACAAATGGAAAAGAAAATATTATATGAAGCTTTTATCTAATATTTTAAAGAAAATATAAAAAAGCGATTTGTTTAGAAAGTTTCCGATAATGGTTAGATTGTCGAGGATAGTAGTTTAATAATAATTTTTAAAGTTTAAAAAATATTTATATACTTCTGTATAGTAGGGATCTCTTGAGACCAAAGAATTGTGAAACAAAGTGCCGTTTCCGCTTGTAAACGGAACATAGATATATAAACACCCGGCAGTAAACGCCAGGTTGTGAATCGGAATTAGGTAAAAAATTTTCTGTTATCAACAGCCACTGAATAAAACAAATTTCGTGTATTGGTTCCTTTTTGTTTATATCATCGAATAGGTATCGTGATAAACTTAGTTCTTCTGATGTTTTGATTTTCTTTTTACCGACTAACGAAAAAGATTCAATTCTCCTTTTACTGTTTTATTTTTTATCAGGTGCCTAAAACACATGTTACGGTTCAGATTGTTTAACACTGACTTTGTAGAGTTAACACAAATCATCCAGTTAGTAACATTACTTTTATTTATTTATATTACTGCATAAGAGATACATACTGTAAAACAAGTGCTTAAGTTTTAGACGCTAACGTCTACATGTGGATATCTACACCATAATAATTAGAAGATCGTGTTTTGCTCCATGATGTACAGTTCGTGAACAGAAAGTTTAACAACGATGGAAGAACAATAAAAAATCGAAACGTGAAATATATAAAAATGGGCGTTCTAGCATGGGCATTATTTTGCATAGGCTCGTTTTTCTTAGGTTGTGACAGAATTTTGTGGCAACACAAGTTTAAAAACGAATCTAAGTTATTCAAAGTTTCGTCACAAGAACCCCGTTTGTTAGACTGCATGAAATAAACAGATAAAGTATTTGTGTTTGGACGCACATCGTTACATTAATTACAGCCAGACAGCGTTTATGTATAAGGTTTACAGGACTAATACACCAGTTTATGCAAATATAGGACCAAGTCGACTGAATAATTTGAAAAATGTATTTAAATTTGTCGGCTTTTTTTCAGCTTAATAGCGTTGTTTGTATCGTCCCGTAGATTTTCTATTAAACTTAATTCAGCGCTTTAAGACGGCCACGATAGAACTTGAATTTTCTGATCTGTGAGAGACTGCTCGATTATGGTGGCTGAACATGGCGAGACGGCATGTTGATGAATCTAGTTAAGGGGGAACGCAACTCTCGAAATGTGGTTTTAGTATGTTGGTCCAAGTGTCTGAGTTAGTAAACCGATCCATTATTCCATGAATACGATAAACAGGACTTGTCTCTTTTCGGAGGAAATATCTCTATATCATAATGTTCGCGCCCCTCCATCTTTGATCTTTGATTTTTTATACACTTCGATGAAATGTTTTACCGAATCTTTGCAGCGCATAAGTCCGACCATCTGATCCAAGCCCGTGGAACCGTGATTCATCAGACCAGAGCAACCTGGCTCACATTTCCGGTGTCCAATGGAGATGGTCCATGGCAAACTGTAGTCGGACCTTTGTATCTTGAAGAATCGAGAGGGGGTTTCTTTGTGGCAACAGGTCAATTTAATGCGAAATCACAAAAGCCGTCTCTGGACAGTTCTCGCGGAGATTAATGGGTCTTCCAAGATCTCTTAAAATGTCAACAGACGTCTTGTGCCGGTCCATTTCGGACAGACGTTTGATTTATCGATCAACGAGCATCTGATTTCCGGGATCGGCCCACTTCTGTGGCGTTCGATGTCGTTGCTCGTTTGTTTGTAAAACTTTCAGGCCAGTTAACCAGTGTGCACTCGACCTGGTTTACCACCTCGGAATATGATTTTCTCCTTGCGCAACTCTACGATTCGAGCCTATTTTGTTGGACTTAAACTGGCCTTTTGACCCATTGTATACCTTTTGTTTGCCACTGCTCATTTTTCCATGTGTGCAATAACTCTGCTCGAAAAGTCAAGTTTCAGTATTTGGTAGAAACACGTAAAGATTACAGTTTAAGAGTCAATCGCCTATCATTCGTTCGTAAACACTTCACCTGTTAACTTTTAAAAATCGTACATTGATAAATAAAAAAAATTGCTAAGCAGTAGTTGGCTGCTTTGAATGTAAAAGGGCTGTTCTAATTGTTGAAATACAAGCTTGTTTAATAATTCGAAACATCTGAGGAAATGATCAAAATACATTTAAATTGTTTTATATAATAATTATTATTAATTACCGTTTCCTGTCTAAAGATGACAATATAAGGAAATAATTTGACCTCAGTAATAAATGAATAAACTGACAAATAAAACAACCATTTAATTAGTAGATATGCTTTTACGGTAAATGTAAGAATCATTCTTTTGAATTCCTAATCAGAATGCAGATGGAGAACAGAATTGTCACTAAGAGAGAATTTAAAAAGAAAATTTTTCACGCATAAAGAAACATGATTAATCTCGTATTTCTGTAATAAAAACGTTGCCGGAAACAAAAGTTTAAAAAATGAAACGTTTTCGACATGCATGGATTTTCCAAAACAAAATAACAAACTACATGTGACTGTATGCCATAAAATTACTTTATGAATACAATATGATATTAATTCCATTGGTTTGTGCACACTTGTGGCCGCCAGTGTAAATCTAAATTTTGATCGTATTTTATCATTACTGTGTGATCTACTTGACTGTACACTGTGAAGCACACACCGGTAACCGCTACCGAGTCTCAGATGCCAGCAAACTCTTATAGCAGGGCACCGTCTTGTGAAATCCAATAAGTATCCGCGCGGCGCAAACTCGTTGTGAATTTTCGACAACCGGATGAAATCCTCGTGTCGGCCCGAAGTTAGCTTCTCCTCGGATGCACGCGGATATCTGGAAGGCGAATTGAATTAGAGAGTTCATAGAAAGCACGCACACAATGACAGGTCAACATGATAACTATGAATCAGAAGAAAATCTAATTAGACACTGCACAGTTTCTTAAACCAACTCGTGGAAACCGCACGCGCGCTGACTCTGGCGGTTCTAGCAGAGGCCGCCACCAAACGCTTTCCGCCGGCATCGATGCGAGTGATTGACTCTTTGCAAGGCATTTTTCCATTTGTTTTACAATAGGTGACTGTACAAGTTATGCGAACGTGTATGAAAGAGCCGAACACACTTATGTAGAGTGCTTTTCCATATTAATTTGGGAACCAAATAAATAATCTCACCGAAATTAATATTTTGGGGGAAATCGCGCATATTTTGAAATTGTAGGTGAACATAGTGCACCATCACTTTGCCGAAAACAGACAGACCCTACGATATTTCTTGGCTTACTGAAGGTCTGTTGTCGATATTATCGCGAAGTTAGCCCGGGTAAATATCACCCCCAATACCTGGAAGGCTTTCGCCGAAACTAACAATCGAGATTCTCTTCCTGACATAGCTGCAGCAAAAGTGAGCCAAGGGAGAGCTCAACACCATCCTCGGCAGCTCGATTGGATCTGTTAGCACCTGAGAAACACCTGTCCAAGAAGAAGAAAACATATCGGAAAGTCTTCTCTGACGTAAACAAAAAAAAAAACAAGTTCACAATTAAGTTTTGTTTGTTTTCTTAAAATTCATTTGTCACGTGACCTGTTGCCATCGAAACCAACTTTCTGAAGCTACATAAATCTGACATGGGAAAATTAATTAAAAATCACTTTAATTCATATTTCATTTTAAATTAAAAATAATCTTTTCCAGCGTTAATTTTTTAAAATATCCACAGAGATTTAACTTTTAACTTTCTCTGCGGTCTCTTCAAAGCCTAACATGCCCTCTCCCATCCTCTACAAATTCTCTTATGATAAATACGATTTTCGTCGTGTCGTCAAAATGCTCTGAAATAAATATATGTTTATTCATTTGATTTTCTTTCCATTTCGGTGTCAAACATCTTCTGTTTAAGCAAATAGTCCCCGTCGCCGTCTTCTAACATTAGCCTTGGCTGGCGTGGCGGAGGGTTAGCGGTGATGAGAATGTGTCTCCGAGGAGGCCAGCTTCCTAATGAAAGAGCGTCTAGCCTGGAGAGTGTCGGGAGTAATTAAGCAGATAGGGTTAGAAACGGTGGATGAGTCACGATCCTTCCTGCCTACAGGAAGACGACTCGGTGGGCTCCGTTCCCCCAGGGTAACAACCGTATAAAGGAGACCCCGACCCTGGCTCACGAAAGACGAAAACCCATAACAATGCGAACAGATTTTACCGGGATTTCTCGGCCGTATCGCCGGCTCTCGCTCCTCTCTGTCACGTGGCCGCGCCTTTTAATACGGCGCACAGATAGGGAACCAAAAGCTTGATTACTTGTGATATTTGAATGGCCCAGGATCAGGTGTTGCCGCGGCCAGTCGCATTGAGTTTTCATTAGACTAGGGTGGAAAACCGGGGCTGGTGTGGTAATGAGGAAGAATAGATGGCTTCTCTCCCGAGCCAAGCATCTTCAGAAAAAAAAAAAAAAAAAAAAATAATAATAATAATAATAATAATAAAACTTAAATCTTTCTCTCTTGTTTCCTTCTCACCGATCACTGCTAAATCTCTCGGAAGTAAAAGCAGTGGTTGTCAGTTGTCAGCCTCATTTCATTCCCTGACAACAACAACCCTGCGTGAATATAACAACCTATGTATATTTTGTACAATTTTCAACATCCAGCCGAGCATATAACAAACACTATTCGAGCAGACAGCAAACGATTTTATCTTACACCTGTAATAACTCTACAAAACGTCATTTTTACTCCATCATTAGTTTGCCTGTCTCCTTCCTCCATTGTTTCGACATCAGATATCAGTGATCAGTTTTACATTTTCTTAACCCTCACCCTGTTTACCACCTGGGCTGCAATTGTACCCTACTACTCTTCAAATCTGTATTACTCAAAACAAATCGAGTCATAGGGGCTCTGACAGTACCTTTCTCATTAGTATAAGCCTTTGTGAAGGTACTCTGTGTCACTGCCTTTATGGCTCAACCTGTGCTGAGTAATACAGATTTGAAAGGTAGTCGGGTACATTTGCACCCCAGGTGGTATACAGATGATTAAGTATGATTAATTAATTAATTAATATATTAAGTAATTATGAACCCAGATGATTCAGTGTATTAATAAGTTTAACTCGAGGGAATGCTTTTGCATCTCTTTCCTCGTACAGAAAGAACTTTGTATAAATGGAATAGCCTTTATCATAAATCGTTGTCGTGATCAGTTAAGATGTAGGAGCAACGTTCCGTATTAATGTGTTTCTGGTATTGATAACCTCATGTACATGACCAGTCCTTTCTAAAATATTTATTCACTATGTTACATATAGAGTAAATTTAATATGTACAGTGATCGGAAACATGTTTTGACTACACTGTCTTAATTAGTTTTGCATATTGCGATTTAAAAACATTTTTTTATATAATAAAATATTTCCCAGTGCAGAGAAAATGATCTTTTAGTCCTTTAATGAGTGCCGCAGTAAACCACTTTTACGTGGAGAGTTCACAGAATTAAACATGGAAGATAGTACATATCAGGTGGATACCGGGTAAAGATGACCTTTAAGGGTTTTAATGTAGCCATAAAACAAGATATCCTTCTGGTCCGGTGTTCTTGGCATGATATACAAACGACTTTAAACGGATTAAACCATGGTGCCAAATATTCTGGTAAAATAGGCTAAAGAAAACACAGCCAAACCATTTAATGTTAGAATCCAGCTGTATTAAACTTACTCGAACAGGTTTAAGAGATAAAGACGTGGTCAAAGAGGAATATTACGTTATGTTGTTAGGTTTAAGAGATAAAGACGTGGTCAAAGAGTAATATTACGTTATGTTGTTAGGTTTAAGAGATAAAGACGTGGTCAAAGAGTAATATTACGTTATGTTGTTAGGTTTAAGAGATAAAGACGTGGTCAAAGAGTAATATTACGTTATGTTGTTAGGTTTAAGAGATAAAGACGTGGTCAAAGAGTAATATTACGTTATGTTGTTAGGTTTAAGAGATAAAGACGTGGTCAAAGAGTAATATTACGTTATGTTGTTAGGTTTAAGAGATAAAGACGTGGTCAAAGAGTAATATTACGTTATGTTGTTAGGTTTAAGAGATAAAGACGTGGTCAAAGAGTAATATTACGTTATGTTGTTATCGGCTAATAATCAGGACGGTAGGGGAAGTATTGTTTCGGATATTTTCAGCTCGATACAAAAAGGATGATCTTATAAGAACAAAGTCGCTGATACTTATAAGTTGCAGCAAATCTTTTTGGAGACTGGTAACAAACAAAAAAAGAGGTTAAAATGCCTGCAGCCCACCGGTTTCCATGTCTCACAGCAAGGATTAATATTGGTGATTGGTTGGTCGATGGTGACGCTTATAGCAGCAACTTAAAACCTTTTACTTTCACTTTGTTGCTGTGAAATTAATCTGCCTGAAGTAGAAAATAAACAAAAAAAGCAGTTGGGTGGCGGGTTATCAGAGCGTGTAGATATCTTGTTTTTATTGGTAATGGCTGTTATTTATTTGCCATTAGGGTACCGGATGTATGTGGTGTCTACACAAGGGCCTGACTTCTCTTACCCCAATGTACCGGCTCGCTTTTGGTGGAGTTTTTCCAGGCTTTCCCGTTTGTCTACCGCTTGCAATCAGAAACTTTCTAAAGGGGTCAGTCTTTCGCTGTGGCCAGCTTCATCGTGCGATGAAAAGACCGACAGTTTCACAGTGGACAGACCATATGTCAAGCTAACTTTCGCTTGGTCGTCTCGGCCCGAGACCTAAGGCGGGACAGCAGCAAATGCGTACTCAGACACTGCTTCTGGTTGCCGAGATAATGATTCCTTCAGGAGGGATGGTCCGCAAAATCCACACTGACCCCTTCGTGGCGCTTCTTGCAATTACTTCCGTGTCGTCGTCGTCGTCGTCTTGAACTTACGTCTCATTGAGAGCTTGCTCGGAAAAGTGACGATTGTCTTCCCCGCAAATCTTTACAGGGAGGCAGTGGGTTTTCCGAACATTCATCTCACTCTCATTCAAAGTTTATGCATCTTTCCAACTAGAACTCATAAGCAGCTTTAACTCTTTCCTCCCAAGGCAATGCCAACTCTCTCAAGACGACTAACCTTGAATTTTTTTTTTTTTTTTTTTTACCAAACACGACATCGGGTTTGACGTGTGACGTATAGATCTGCTGAAACCATTTGCTTCGCCAAAATTCACCACCAGGTTTTAATCATTTGCCGCAGACAAGAGAACTCCGGGATTTTCTCTTTGTCCCAACTTTACGATAGGATCATCTTCTTCCTTCATTAAAACGACCAACACGATGCACTGCCACCTGTAGGTCTTTTCCACCGCCTTCTTCGGTTTATCCAACACTTGGTCGCCAAGTTTATAACCTTCAGCCAATGAGGCTGGACAGCCTTAAAGACGCACTGCCCCCCACTCTTGCAGCATTTGATTTTCTTCGAAGATCGTCTTTCCATTTACACGCCATTAGATCTGAATTATAATAAATGTCATATAAAATTCCTTAAAAAGGAATTTCTGTTCTGTAAAGCATACATTACAGTAAAAGCTTTATCCTTAGCCAGTGAAGGCCATAGCACATGAGACATGAAAGATTGGCGGCGCTGGAAATTAATTCCTTGTTACGTTTTTGGACCAACACCCGGTGTTTCTATGGTACAAGCGGTGTTGGCGAACATCGAAGTCAGCAAAGTACACGGCGATGGTGAAGAAGCGTAGCACCACGGCTGCCAGCTAGGAAGCGTTGTCAATCTTACGCTACATGGGGAACGATTGTTTTGACTTCGGCAGGAAAATTTCTCATCTACATGAGTAAATCTGGGTGACTGGAGAACACCCGAGTGGTTCGCCAGAGAAGAGGAGCGAGAAGGAAGCATGCCAGGGAGAGATAAGCCAAACTGGGCTGCTCCCACAGAAAGAGAACTCGGGGCCCCGACTGCAGCTGTCTAATACTCTAACCAATGAATTACCTCACCGTTCTATAAATGGTAGTTCATCGATATATTTAATACGCGATCTTGCCACATAGTTGCGGATAAATCTTTTGGCAGAAAAACGGTGTCTGTAAGGGTTCCACTCTGGTTAAACTGAAAGGTGCCTTCGAAATGTCCGGATGCTTGTAATAAAAAACAATACGTGATGAAGAAAAGCACTACTTTACTCTCAAGGTTCGCTATGCTCTCCAGTTCTGGGTGTACACACGAAACCTTTGCAACTTTGAACCATTATAAATACTGAATGAAAACATATATTTTAATGGGGTTTGCTTTACTGAAAAGAACATCGCCAAAATTTTATGTTCACTCATTTTCATTATTCCACTTCGACACGAGCAGCCTTTGTTACCGAGAGGACATCAAGACGATATTCAAGCTCACACCACGTCCGCTGGAGCATGCTTGCGTCGACAGTAACAACAGCATCAATAATCCTCTGCTGAAACTCCACGAAGAATTCTAGTGGGGTTATGTCAGGAGAGCGGGGAAGGTTAGGGGGCTGACCAATCACCTGCAGTCACCTGAAACCGTGGCCGGACAGATGACCGACAGACATTTGGCCGACAGACATTTCACCGACGAACATTTGGCCGAACGGATATCTGACCGAATATCGGATATCTGGCAGAATGGACATACGGTCTTTGAATTTTCTTTGTTATTTTTATTTCTTCTTTGTAACTTCTTTATAAAACAAACTATAAAAACAATAAAAGGATAACATCATTGTACGATAAAAAACCTTTATTGCACATGTACTATAGTATAAAAGACATTAATTATAAAGTAATTGGTTTTTTAAAAAATGCACTATAAAATTTAATGTCCTTAGATATTTAAAGATTTGGGCAATTGCTCTCAAGAAATCAACTCTAGGATACTCCTTATATTTCTCAATGATAGACTTCAGTTTTGTGTTTAATATCTGGTATTTCTTCTTAGATATCCGTTCGGTGAAATGTTTGTCGGCCAAATGTCCGTCGGCCATCTGTCCGGGAGTCCCTGAAACACCCCAAATAAATCGGAAGTAGACTTTTTGAGTTCCTTAATAATCTGCTGTAAACCGCTTTATATTATATTATCCCATTCAGATCTTAGGCTTATTTTAAGTTCTAAATGTTTCATTTTTACCTGATGTTTATTTGTCGATAAATCTCAAAAGTTAAATGCATGGTTTTTTTTTTCTCTTAAAGAGTCGTTAAAAATCAGGTAAAGATGAAATTTAATTTAGTGAAAGCAACTGTTATTACAATGTATTCAACGTATATCGATTTACAGTAATGCGATTTGGAAACACGGTAGGGACGATCGGTGGTCAGTGGTAAGGTGTCAGGGTTCGTAGCCTATCTGGTATTACCGAAATATAAATGTAGTCGCTGTTGATCTTTATCTGTGAGAAACACTAAAATTTTAAGGTAAGGAATGTTTGGTCTCTTTTTACTCTGTCAGTGGTATGCAAAGACAATCACTACACTCACTGGCATGAAGGTAGTATTACAGATCAGATAAACCCAGTATGAACCAAAGACGTTTAAGAACACATTTTCTCTACTACGAAAGCAACTGTTTGCATTATTCTGTATAAACTCTGTTGGAGAGAGATAAAGAGCTGAATCACCGAGTGTTGGAAGGGCGTAAAGCAGGCGGGATGAACCCTGGGTCTTTTTACGGAATTAAAAGGACAAAGAACCCGCCTCTCCTAGAAAGTGTTCACGTAAGATGCTGCAACAAAACTGGAATATTAATGAATGACAGGTTCTCTTCTGCTGTATAGCTTGTTCTGACGTAATGGACTGGCTAAAGGAAATAAGATACAAAATTAATTTCACACGCCCATGACAATGGAAGTTGATGTGATGCAAATCTTCCCCGAGCGTTCACCGCATTGTAGCAGCCGAGGAGCGAACGACAAACCTTTTCCTAAAGAGTTTTTAAAAGGGTTTCCGCCAACCACTGTCCAATGTTTCCGGCACTATTATGGACCCTTGGGCACGGACCGCCTCATACGGATTTTAGCGAGACCGGCGTGGGGGAAGGGTGAGAAGGACCTAAGGACCTGGTTCATGAGAAAAGATTATTAAAATGCTGTTGGAGAGAATCATTTAAATATGTTGTCTTTAATTCGATTTAAATGTTGAGTCACTGACAGGTTTGGGCCAGAATAATTGTATTTCGTCCAGAACGGAATAATTTGCCCAATTAAAATGCTTTATCTCGAAAACGCATATATACACTAAGGTAAGCGAAGTATCGACGAAGTGGTTACAATTTAAAATACTACATTCGTTCTGACTAGTACTAATTATTAGAATAAGCGCATTTAATTAAACAGATTTTTAAGAAGCCATTTTATTATTCTCTATAAAAACCTGTTGAATATTTTACGCTTTTAATATTTTATTATTAAATGGATAAAACAAGGGTCATGAAAATCTGCGTTAACGGAAAGATTCTTGAAATTTTGGTTTATTACATGTTAAGAAAGTGGTAAAACACTTCTATGCTGTATGTGCGCATTTTATAAATATAAATGTTTTTTTTTTTAATTTGTTTGGCTTGTTCGATTTATGTTAAAATAACAATTAGCCAACTTTGTTTTAACCCTTGACCTGCGTGATATCTTTCATATTTTTTAAAAATTAATCTTAGGTATCGTAAATAATGTGATTAAATAAACATACGTGTGAAGGAAACAAAGAACATGATGAAAAGTAAGTAAAGAATACAACCAAAGGCGATTGATTATAACAGTCACAAAAAGAGCATTAATTCGAGCTGCATCAACAAAGAATAATTATAATAATTACAAAAAAATGTTGACAAAGGAAAAACAGCTAGAGTCGTAAAACCTGAAACAACGAAAAATTAATACTACACGCATTCACTGAAAAGAATCTTAACTGAATTAAACAATTTTTACCGGTTTAATTAGAAACAAATTTTGATTATTTACGAAAATATTACATAAAAAAGAAATCATTAGATTATTAATCGACAGAAAGTTATGAAATAACATCATGTAAGGTTGGAACAAATTTTTTTTGTTGAATGCGGCACAGATATATAAAGACCACGCGATTACAAGTAAATACGATGTAAAGATGAATTCCTGATCTTCATTGAGTTACGAGACACCAGATCTTATCTCGTGGACGTCCTAGTTTGCGCTGATCTAGTAATGATATTAGGCTGATGTGTGTAAGGGGGTTTTCCACGCTAGTCTTTCAGAGAAGATCTTTTTGCTTGTTTGTAATGAGATTATTTCGCTAGTTAATAAACATACGTCGCAAGTTCATAGTTTTTAATATCCCAAATGAGGATATTGAAACTTTTCCATTAGTTTGGTCCCTTTTCAAAAATCTAATTTATTTTGAAATACCAAAACATATTTACTGATAGTATCATTCTATCCCAATGTCGTTATTCGATGAAATATAGTGTACAGTTTACATCTGCATTGAAAATTCGGGAGACTCGTAAAAGCTGAAGGCATAAATGGTTGCCTACTTTGCGGACCCCTGTCCTGGTTGCTTCAAAGTTGAAGACATCTCACAGCAGTGAAATAGAAGAGTGGGAAGCATGGGGTGTCAGCCTCGGGGAGCAGGCGAATTAACTGGACACAAATGGTTGCTCTTGAGCGGTGGTCAGGGTAAAAGATAGTCAAGAGAACTACCCAGGCAGTATCGGAACTTTTCGAACTTTCAGATGTGGGAGTAAACTAAAGAGACCGAGAAAACCCTTCTCGGCCAGCTGGTGGAGGAAATGCCGAGGAGAAACTACGTTAGAGAAGTAGGCCGAACCGAGCTGGTACCGACGGTTTTGATCTTGGTTCGATTTCCGGTTATCCCCCGGACCTTCACGCCATTAGAAATAATCCGGATTTTATCTGAAAACATTACCATGGCTCTTATGCAAGCTTATCGATCTCCCACGTAATATCGCGGATACGCAGCTCGGAAGCACAAATCTAAAGTGAAAACTCAATTTTTTCGAGTACAGTTTTCTGCCGTTCAGTTTTCCTCATTAGAGGGAGATTAAAACTATTTTCTCTCTCTTTTAAATTTAATCAAAAATAGTTTTCTAATAAAACATATTAGCTTGCAGAAAGCCGTAACGACGTCCACTAATGTATGATTGAAGACGTCGCCTTATCCATTAGGTGTTAACTAGCAGTATCAGAAGCAATTAGCGGAAGGCTTGTCTAATTTAAATTGTTAAAATTTCAGTATTATTGCATGAATCATTCATAACCACGAGGCAAAAAAAAACAAACTCGTGCTGTACACGGAACTCTTTGCAAGAGATAAAAACCGCTGGTCATAGCCTTTTCTTCTTTTTAAAGTTAATGCACGAATACTTATACATCCATTATGATAAAATATCAATTACGTTTTACAATGGAAGCTACGTCATATCAAAATTTTCTCACGCTTACACATATAATGAGTTCCACACTATGCGCCTTGTGACCAGTAAAGCATTTTTCACATAATACGAACATTTCGTGAGGTAAATTGTCAAATTGATCAGTGAAACGTAAAAAAAAAAATTATTAGCTTTGATATTTCTAGGAGAATTGATGCCATAAAATAAATTAATTATGACGCCAGTAATTCAAATAGTATGAAAATAAACCAAGTTTTAACAACTCGGAGTAACCCACCTGATCTTTATAGTCTAAATTATTCCGTGTACTATTTCATTTTCCACATTTGTAAACTAGCGTCTTTTTATTGGTTTCTATTGTATCTCTAAAAACGTAAAATACAAAATTTTACAATATTTTAGAATTTAAAGACACCGATAAGCGAAGATTTCCAATAAAGCTAAAAAAAAGGCATTTATTTTGAAACTTATCTATTGAAATGTTTTGTAATTTTTTTCTGTTGGTTTATGTTCTACTTAGAAAATACAATTTCTGAAAGCAATTTTCACTATTCTGTATTTAATAAAACTGCGCACTTTATAAAGGGAAACTTAAAACTTCAAACCTCTCACTCACTCACTCACACACACACACACACACAACACAATGGAAGTAAAAAGCAATCATACATAAAACAGGTGACCAGGTATAATTCATTGAACTCCATCACTTCCTTATGTAGTCTCATTTCTTTGCAATACATATAGTATAATGACTCACAAGTTTCTTGACACCATCTTAATAGAACCTTTCGGTTACTCTGTATGCTACAGTTGAATCATCTATTGAACTTCGTGATCACTAGCAAAGGTTTCCGGGCGTTGGGAATGCTGGATATTTCTATTGCTTGCTTTGACTTTTGCTTTCCGGTTCGAAATGATGCACTCATGTTTCATCGCAGGTGAAAATACGAGAAATAAACTCATCATTTTCGTCCAAGTAACATTGGAAAAATTTGGTATTTCCACACGATTCTGTTTATACATGTCTGTAAGTTGCTTTTGGACTCAAAGACCACACTTTCCGAAAGTTCTGGTATTTATGGATAATCGTATGAATATTGCTTGCACGTTATCCCAAATAAATTAACAAGTCCATCAATACTCATGGAAAGCTGTGCCCATCTTGCCAATGTTTTCATAAGTGGTGGCACTGCTAGCGCGTCTTGGTCAGTCTTCATTCACTACTGATGTTCGGTCATTTTTAAACTAACTCGTACGCTTACTTTCCTTTGCACCATACGGTTCGCTCCATATTGCGTCAACTTTCTTCAGTAGAGTGCAATCAGCGAAACACTCTCAGCCTACAAAAAAACGAAATACGGATTGCTGCTCTTCTCTGGTGCGCACTGACAACTGCGCGACCATGTTGTTTATTTGCTCACTAGCGCCACAAGTACTCAACGAGTCAACTAGAGGGCGCATTGAAGTATTCGTACGCCATTCCTGCTAGGTGGCATGGTGTTTACCGCCCTGTCGCACATAGAAAACACTGATATAAATATAGCTTTTATTTTCTGAAACATTCTTGTATCTATAAAGAGCAAATAAGTTATGTTATTTAGTATTATTTCTTCATTTAGGCGTAGCTACATTTTAAGTTTAATAACCATTTTTACGGTGCACCTCAAAGATTTAGTTCTTATAGGCCTTGGTCACAAAATGTCGAAATAATACAATATTTTAATTAAGCATAGAATAAAATGTTTGTAATTTTCAGATATGAAAAAAAGCGTATAATAGTGTTATATCTTGTTTTTTTATAGATATAAAGGAGTTTCCACTCGAACCTGATTGCTTACAACTTTATTTTTTTTTACGATCCCTGTAAGTACACAGCAACTTTTCTAGTTTTATAGAATACCTCGTGACCGTTTAAGCAACCACACAAGTGCTATGTATTTCACAAACATAGTTTCATCTCCACAGGTAGTCATTAAATCAAGGATGTGTCGTTCCGAGGGCTCATGCATCTTAAAAGGTTTAAATAAATGCACCTTTACATTCTAACATATGCAGTTACCTTTCGCTTAATTTGCTCACGAATATGACGAAGATGCAATAATCCTTGCTGCTGGAGTAAATAACTAACAGTAATGATGGTACCGTTAGGTTGCAGTGAATATGAAATTCAAAATTTGTTCAGAAAAAGTAAATAAAATAACGAACAACGAACTAAGTGCAAATATTTACGTCTGAAAATCAGAGCTATTCTAAATGAAGCGGCTCGATTGATGACAAAGATTTGAACTTAAACGGTAAACAGTACCAAATTTAAAGAGAATAACATAAAAGAGGTGATGATACAACATAAAAATATAATAATTATTATTATAAACTGTAAGTATGAGGAAAAGAAAAGGTAAATTGAAAAAAAAAAAGAATTCTTCGTTTCACCGTATACCGCAGGTCAGGTACAAAGTTAGAACGCACATGACTCACCTAGCCACAAGAACTGTCAGATTAAATCAGATTTGTAATAACTGAATCTGATTCCGAGGGAAAAAAAAAACTCTCAAACATTTTTAAATCAATTGCAAATTTGAGCCATAATTACCAGGGGAAAAGCACTTTTCTTTCTTAATGTTTATTCACTAGAGTCATTATACATTTCGCTCTGACGTTTAGAAGATGTCATCATCATCAGACAATATGTCGACACTTCAAATCTATTCTTTCTCGCAAACCGTTTTACCAAAACATTTTTTGTCAAATAAGCAAATAAGAAAAGTAAACTGGATATTATTTCTAAATACATAAGCATTGCATTAAACCGTACAAAGTTCAGATACGTATTGAAGGAGTACGAATTAAAAAATTTTCTCCTTTCTGCAGGTGTATTATGTATTATGTAGTGCTATTATAAGTCACAAAAGATGTGGAATATCAGGCCGTATAGTAAAAGTTAAAAGTATCAGAACTTGTGGTGAAATATAAGAAGGGATATCAGAATACTTTGAAATGGTTTCAAACTGAGGAAAGCACGAGATTTTATTGTCTAAGCTTTTAAAGTAGTGGTGACATCTAATAGTAATAGATTTTACTGTTAAATACAGGCATACGGAGCACAGAGTGTGAAAATATAAATGTTTTCCAGGTGTGCATCTAATAGAAAAAAATATTGGTGAATAAAATATAAAATATTTATTTATATAAAGGATAATTATCATTAAAATAAATATCTTCTCACCAAAGAATAAATGAGTGCAAAATTAATACTGTTTGTTGGCAGATGTAAGTATTACCTTTGACATGGATACTTAAGCTTCATTTATTATATTTAATATTTTATTCCAAACCTAATAGCATTGAATGTAAAAATATCATGCAAAAGTATTTTAAATGAACCAAGAGTAATATTCACTGTTTTTGAAACATTAAAAACATTATTTTGTATCTTTGGAAATTTAAATGTATAAAAATATGAAAATAAAATCATAATTATAGAACTTTATGAAAATATTAAGCATGTTAGTTTACACTGATGAATTGGCTCTTTCGTCGGAATTAACAGAGAATATTGATCTCTACAACCCTTATATGTCATACATTGCATATCTGGTGGTAATGGAAGTTAAATATTAAAGATAATACTGAAGCATATTAATGAGGATTACTAATTTACTCTCAAACTGAAAACAATTAGAATAAATTACCTGTAACATAAAAACATAAATCACTTTAAACTTTTGATACATTTTACACATGTATTGGCAAATGCTGTAGCTCTCCACCTTGAAAAACCAAAAGCAACTTGTGCGTCATACTTGTGCAAGATGACGTCCTGTCTGAGTTGTAACGTCACTGCATTTGTCTGTTCTCACTTTAAAGACCTTAACGTTGGTTTCTCTCACTTTCTTAATCTAAATAACTATTTATTTGTATATAATTTTGAGAATTTATAGTGAGCAATTTCAGTATCGAACCCAATAGTGGCTAACGTTAAAATTGCCCAGACCAGCTTTTTAAAGGTATCACAAGAAAGAAAGGTTCGGGAAATCATTGCATTATAGATGATAACCAAATTTATTTATTGGTAGTCTTTTAATTTGTTTTTTTTTTCTTCCTTATTTTACAGTCTTGTGGATGAAATTAAAAACAGAAGGAAAAAAAAAGAAGAGAAAATGATTTAATGTATGGATTTAAACTGAAAATAAAATCATCTTTCAGCAGATGGCGACTGTATATTTTAAGAACGTGAGGATAGTCCGACCCTGTTTAGTGGTCTTCGCTCCAGAACCTTCAATATTGCTTCGGAAAATATTCAATTTTTGTGGTTAGCTGCGACTTATTCTATTAGGCCCTTACCCACCCCCTCTCTCTTTCTGTCTCTCAAACCTCACCTATCGCCCAACCCAACTCCTTCCCTAATTAGAGAAGACATGACAGGCATGCTTAATAAAAGTTAAAAAGCATGGCAGTTCAAATTTATCAGCATAATAGGATTGCAGTTAGGAGTTTCCCTAATACATCTGGTCGCTAATTAACTCTGTCACTGGCAAGAATGACAAAAATATTCTCCATGCTGTCTTCTCGTCAATAATATGCTATAATCGTGCCCCCTGTTCTCTTGTGTCCATCTGTCACAAGCTTCGAGTGACCAACGTGTCCACTGCCGTTTAATTAGCAACCAGATAGAAAGAAAAGATAGATATTTGACATTAATGATCAATTGCTATATCTGTAAGTTAGGGCATTATATTTGCTCAGTAATATTTTGTGTTTAAGTACATTTTTAATATTATTCAATAGAATAGAATTCTCATATTATAGCACTCTGCTGAGTATTTATTAGGGAAGACCGGGGCTAGTTACAAGGGAAAGTTGTCCCAGCAGCAGTGATTTTTAATTAAACGTATAGATGAGGTTATAATCAACGTCATATGCTTTATTCCTTCAATCGGAGGTCAAAACACATGACGTCGATTATAGCCTCATCTATACGTTTAATTAAGAATCACTGGTGCTGTGAAAACTTTCCATTGTAACTAACCTCGGTCTCCACTACTTTAGTTATTCATAAAGACGCGCCAAATTTTTCGTTTTATGCAAGCCTCACTTCTTTCTACTCTATCCAGAATTTTAAAGACAAATTAATAATGGTACATCTAGCAATTATACAAGGTAGTCTGATCCTGAAAAACCACTTACCATGTCGAGCCTACTATGAAGCTTATAACATTTAAAAGCATGACTGCTCGTAGCCCGAGAAAGCAAAATAACAACAAAAAGATTGATAATTTTCTACCTGTTTCACAGGTATTTAAAATTGTAACTTTATCAATTAAATCTCTTGGTAATTAATTTTTCTAAACCATCTCAATTTTCTAATCATTCTAATAAAATGCCCTTTAACTTCCCAACATCTTCAACAGGTCAGATGAAGTCTGACTGCATGCTTTAAAGGAAGTCTAGCCAAACCTTTAGTTAGAGAAATGAGAACATTCGGTGTCTTCATGCTTGAAGTGCTGTTTAATAAACTTGATTCTCTGTTCTACTTACAGTTCGATCACATTACAGTTGTCCCCCGGTATTCGCGGGGGTTACGTTCCTAGAGCACCCGCGAAGAGTGAAAAACCGCGAATGTTGGACGTGGTCCATAAAAATGCCTATAAACGTCAAAATATAACGTAAAATATAAGTAAATATATAATAATAATTTAATAAAAAATACAACATTCAGAGAAACACTCAGCGAAACACTCGAGATAGCTACACGCGGTAAACTGGGATGATGCGGGGCTGCATCTGCCTGAGACAGCGCCTCGTGGGCAGCAGCCAATCAGCAGCGAGGAGAAATGAATAACGCTCTCGGATTGGCTACCTTCAAACCTCCAGCCAATAGCGTTTATTTTATATCGATATTTTGCTGAATTTACGTTAGTATTTATATTACAAAATTAGTAAATTATAATATTTTTATTAATAATTTAGCGTTAAAAATCGTGAAAAAATATATATTGCCACGAAAAAAGCCATTAAAAAATTTCGGAAGATATTTGCGATTCCGCGAATATGCGGGGGTTTCCACGAACAATTATTAGTTATGTGCTAAAGAAAATTCCGCGAATAACCGGGGCCGCGAATGCCGAACCGCGATTACGCGGGGGTCGACTGTATTCGTAAGTAGTTTTACTTTGTCTATCTGGATGGACCTAGACTGAGCCACCGGGACAATGCTGAGGCACAGAAAGTCCCAGCACTGTATTCTTGGTCCGTATTATTACTAGGTGGGAAACTTTGGTTTTGGTTATACCAAATATTTAATGCTAGATCTTATCCTTCATAACTACTGTCAGTACGACTATCAAACAAGCAGTACAAAATGGAAATGGCACTGGAATGCATATGACCAAAGATTAGACTGAAACTGCCCATTGTCAGTTCGTTTATTTAACGTGCTAGTTTCAGGAGTTGATTAATCTTTGGATCGGTAATTTGATATCATCAGAAAACTTTAAAAAATTTAATCGCTAATCAAATTTCAATGTCATTTTACTTAAATCAGAGTAATTAGAGAACGTGCCATTGGGGTGCTGCACTTTAAATATCTTTCAATGGAAACGTATTGCCATTTAAAGCATTTCAACAATTACATGATTATTTGTTAAAACAAAGCAAAGCAGTAAGTTCACGCTAGTTTGAATACTTTTAAATTGATCAATTACTCGTTTAATACTGGAATGTATCAATGTATTACTAAGTAGAATATATCAACTGCGTTACTCTCTTAAGATCCTTGAGGAGTTCAGTATAAGACACGAACGAAAATCAAGTTGGCAACCTGTATTTTCGCGGTCTAAATGATCAGTCATCGTCTTTAATAATTGATTTAAAAATTGTATGGACCATGCTGTTCAAATTAACTGCTCAGCTGTTTCTTGGATTGCTTTTATTATCTGTCTGCAAGTTGGGTGTGGCATCGCCACATTTTATTTCAATATCGCGTCGTGAGACGAAAGAACTAAACAACCTGTTATGGTGGTGACTAGTTTCATCTGCTACAAGTTTAAACATTGTTAAAAATCATTCCATAAGGACCTAGTAATTTTTCCAACTTTCCCAACATCACTTCTGATTTTAACCCTTGCTCCTTCAATCAAGCCTCATATCCGTCCTTCCCTGAACAAGATCACCCGCTCTATCTTTGAAGGAGTCGGTCTTGTCCTTCTAAGCTCAAGAATAAATACTTTTGTGGTTAGCGTTAATTGATGGCAGTATATTTTCTCCAAATAAAATATTTCGTGGATATAACTTATAATTTTACATGAATTAAATATTAAAGCAAAAGAGCAGTTACAAGGTATACTTGTTGTCGGTGCCTTTTAAGTATTGGTCAAACGTTTAGCGTGTAGTTAAGACTCCGAGTTTACGGCATGAAAAAAGCTACCAATTATAATTTTTTTACACGATACGTTACAACAAGCAACAGAGACGCTTCGAGTGGTCTGACGGTTCAAAATTCCTAAGTTTTCTGAAATACAATTAATTTTATATTAGAAATGATTCTCGCCACTACCTTTCTCTCCTACTTGCCATCTTTGGTAATATACAACGGCATCTTATTTAATCAGCGCTGTTTTTTTTTTTAAAAATCCTAGTAGGTTAATTTTTCATTATACGTAAGATACTAACGGAAGTAAATTCAGAGCGCATAGCCGGGCCGCCTTCGTCAGGGTCCGGTCCAGACCGTGACGGCTGGAGCTGACTTATGAATAGCGAAACATTATTTGCAGGCACCCCGCAATTATCTCGAGTTAATGGACCGCGCTTAATGTTTCCCAACAGCTGTTCGCGCTGCTGATAATAACGTGTTTCTTCTAACGATTTCCATGCACGATGCAGCAGCCTTATACATACACGCATCGCTTCAGGACGTGTAATTCTTCCTCCCACCTCGTGCAAGGTTAAGGGATTAACACCAGCCCGGCCGAGCAACGTTCGTCACCGCTACCTTACCCGCGTGTGTAATTGACGGCACTTTGCTCCCCTCTCCGTTTACAGGTCACCGACCACGGGCAATTAAACTACAGATGCTAAGTCGACAGAAAGGAACGTACAGAACTCAATCAGGCATCGGAGGGAACGAAACAAACGCAAGAAACGGCAGGTTTTTGCTTTGTTTTCTCAGCTTGAATCTGTTCTTTAATTGAATTCTTAAAAAAAAAAAAAATCTGCGGGGAATTTTGAAAAGTTTATTTGATGGACTAGAAAATGTAAGGTGACCACTAGAAACAAAATGAAAACAGTACCAGATGCGGGCCTGGGTGGGACACTGTTCGTTTGGATTAACCATGATGATGCGATAGGTACGCAGTGATAACCGTAATTAATAGTTGTATAAATGTATCTGAAAAAGAGATAGTCCATTTCACTTCATTCCAATATGATGGCGAAACCGAATTCCCTTAAAATATGCATTTGAAAACTGTAATGCACTATTATTGAAAAGAATTCTAAAAAGTGAGGTCTTAGCATAAGCTGTTTTATATAAGTCATATAAAGTCGCATCATTAGTATTCTATCACAGATATCTTCTGGGGAACAGGTCGTTGCCAGTTCCAGAAATAGAATATAGTTTATGCCAAGTACAGATACGTGCCATTTATATGGTTTTATATTTCTGCTAACACTAATGGCCAGTCAAACCAGTTAGATGAAAATTAATTAAATCACAATGGCATTATTTTAAAACCGACAACACAGCCAAAGTAAAAATGCAATTTAATATCTGTTTTGTACCTACTCTGAAGACTGGAGACCATTTGTAGGTTTTCATTCAGGTTGTTTAAGAGTAATTTTGGTTAGTTGTAAGAGATAAACAAATACACTAAATTAAATAGGCACTACATTACCAATGTTAAAAGTGCAAATTTAAATTCCGCTTTCATCAAACTTAAGTCGATGTTACATGGATTCCCTTCGTTGAGATCCTTAAAAACCATTAGCGTCCGTTGCGGGCCGTCATGAACGACAACAGCTCGATCCTTAAGACTGCATGGTGAGAGAGGAATGCTATCTTTTGCTTTGAGACAGAAGAAATGTAAAAAGAAAAGAAATAAAATTCGGAATTGGATTGCAAACATTTTTTTTTTGCTTTTGGTCTCTGTGTCTTCTTGATGTACATAAATTTCTTGATTTTTCTGAAACCTGGTTGATAAATCGCTTATATTCCAAGCTTGTAGTAATATAAGATATTCTCAGAAAAGAAAGAATGGTAGGAACGCGTCACGGATATCTAAGCTTTGTTAATTAAATCTGACTGGATGATGAAATTTCTCGGATCCTTTGAACGCAGTCAGAATCCAACATCTTTTTCACGGATGGTAAGGCAAAGAAGTTATCTGACCACTCGCAGATAAAACAACTGGTTCGACTTGTGTTGCAACGCAATTGGCCTCCAGATGGTATATGAGCTTTATACGTAATAAAAATTATAACAACAATAACAATCTTGTTTCTTTGTTTCCTTTGACAGGAGCAGCAAGTAACACATGCGATAGTCCCTCTTTGGAATCAGCCTCTCTATCGTTATTGGGGCTTCTTCCCGACTGCAACTGTACATCTTCGTTTCCGCTGGACTAAAAGTTGGCAATGGGAGAAAAGACGAAAGTTTATCTTAATCCTTCGAATAATGGAAACCTAATCTATGTATTCATTTACCAACGGATAAGAATGCTAAGGGTATAATTATGGCTTAGCCGAACTGTCCAAAAAGCTTGTTGGCTGTCGGAGTAAAATGACATCAAAGAGATCACCAGAGAACATAAGTCAATAGAGATGATGCAGAAGATGCGAAATACGCCGGAGAAACCCTGGATCTCAGAGGCTGCAAGCATGATGGAGGAGAAACAGCATTTTCCGCAGATGAATTTATCCGATGTCGGTGATACACGGAGAGAAATGAAATAAAGTGTGGATTTCTAACTAAGTTTTTCTAAAGCTTTCTTTCTACTAACCAACTTTAAATATTGAAAATTAGCAAAACTTTCCGGGATTTTTCTCCATTTATTTCTCTAACCCACCAAAAAAACAACAAAACAAACTATATATATATATGAATACGCTATTTACCAAGTTGGACTCTTATTCCGGACGCACTCTAAAGGCCATGGTTCATCTTTTTCTTTTTTTTTTTTCAGATGAATTATTTTATTTCCACCTGGATGCACAGCAGACTAACGCAAACTACAATGTTTGCGAAAGCAGCTCGCCTTTGAAGTGTCGGTATCATTAAGAATAAACGCGTTGATCACGAACGAACAGAAAGCGGCCAGGCTCCGGGTCTAATTTGGCCACAATTATCCAACAGAGGACACGCTATTTCTGGTCAGTTTTATCCGCCCCCCCATCTTTATCGGCAGTTACGCTACGAGCAATCTGTCCGATGAAGCACATTTCCGGTGACTTTCTCAAAGAACCCGGCTCCAAAGTACATATAAAGATTTATTCTGTGTTCCGATACAGCGAAGTAATAATATTAGCCAGCACACCTCCGAACAGATTAAAGAAGGCATGACTCACGAAAGCCGTATTCGATGAGAGTAGATAAAGAGAAGCCTTGTTACAGACGAACAAATTAGTCTCCCGTGATCTCAAACTCGCCAATCAAAGTAGTGGCTAATATATATTAAGTTTTTGCAATTTTCTAATTTCAACGTAAATCGTAATAAATTTGTTCCGTAACTCTTTAATTTTTAAAAAAAAAAACGGACAAAAGATGGCTATACGGTTATTATTAACAATTATTATTATACGTACAGACTGCAGAAATATTCAAAGCCACTTAACTAGATACAAAGAGATCTTTATTAGTTTACTGACTCCAGAGAGAGGCTGGGTGCACGAAAGGGGAAGTAAACGTCATGTGGGACACGACGTTCAGACTCGCCACAGAACTGACGCTGGCATGACGAATCTTCGTGAGCCGAGTTCATCCATAACCGTGTAAGTGCAAGAAACCACCAGGCTTGAGTTATTGCTATGACTACGCAGTTCCGAATATTCCTCTCTTGTTATCTCTTCTATTCTGAACTGGTCCCTATTATTGTTAATTTGGTTAAATCTCTTTCTTTTTTTTTTTTTGTTATAAAAGATTGTAGTTGTGATTCAGGGTGGGGAGATGCAGTCGTGTAGTGATTAGACTGAAATAATCGTATCGAGGAAGCGAAACATAATGCAGCAATTAGTTGCAGTTTTCACGAAACCCGACGTTAATGAAGTCGTATTCTCCAGTGCGCACGACCGATCACAGCGACACGACGGCGTACACTTCGCGACCCGGCAGTCTCCTCTCTAAATACAGGTAAATTGGTGAACGCGCTAAAACAGTAACGAGAACGTCTGGGGTTGGAAAGAAGCCGAGGCACGAGATTAAATTCCCTTATGCACGAAGAAGCTCCGTCTGCCCCGCGAGATTAGCCACGCTAATGGCATGCACGAGATGATGAAAACAAAAAAGTCAGCAGCTACGAGATTTGCTATCTTCATAGGTTTTATTCGATAGAGCGACATATAATATGCAAGCCAACAAGGAGGGGATGAGCTGCGGAGACTTCCGGCCGCGACCTCGATCCCATCCTACATGGTTGACAGAAAATTATAGCCCAGTCTCAAAAAGGACGCGTGATGACTTTCAAATGACGTCTACTTTATCAGAATTTCAGAATCTTCTTCATCTACGCTTCCCACATACACAATATTAATAAATGATAGAAACACAATGATTATTGCAGAATAAATAACAGAAACAATAATTTTAACATACAGAATTATTTTTAAAAAGTAATTTGCAAATGTTTTAACTATCAATAAATAAAGATATTTAACATCCAATATTAATCAGCATTGTTTTTAACCCATTTACTGGCACCCGTTATTTTATTTTTGTCTTACAGCTCTGATATTGCTGAATACAAAGTCAATTATAGCTGTTTTTTCATAACTTACTGCGATTTATTCCCGTTTCAAGAATCTAATAGTACTATGAAACACAGAGAAAGTCTCTAGAACGAGCTAATATTCGTTCCGTATATCTTGAATAATGTTGGATGGTTCTTTGGCATTTGTTGGTAGCCTTTTCTTTGTTCTTAGAACTGTCAGGTTTGCTTAAAAATGGTCGTACCAATTCTTTGCGCTGTCCAGTGCATCGCATTGCATAATATCCGCGTTTTCTTTATTTGCTTTTGAAATTATTGATTTATCAAGTTATATGGGTGTTTGAGATCTTTATCATAAGCCTACAAAATATTGATTATGAAATTAACTACATTACTATTTAAGTTTGTTTTAAATTGTTCACACAAATTTCTTCTAGCAAACATACCAACTGTAGTGGTGCCATATTTGTTGTGAATGTCAGCGCTACATGTTTTTATACCACATTTGATACTGTAGTATATATAAATCTTCGTGACTACACGTTTTATGAGAAGTATATATAGGGAGAAAAAAGAAGAGAAGAAAATGTTGAATGTGCTTTTTGTTCGCAAAAAGAAAGGAAACGGTTACTTTATTATTAATTATTTAAATTGTGGGCTTTTTGAATCCTTATCATTAAAAGAACTCCAGAGGTTTGTCTTGACTATATAAAGAATGAATTGTTTGCATACATGTAGGTTTTAATGTAGATAGCGAATTTCCTTCACGTCCTTGTTGCACTTGTTTAATTTAGTATATATATTGTAATCTGTCCTTCAGTAATATAGTTGTTTCTTATATTACTCTCGACTCGATTAATCATCGTTATTGTGTTTAGTCCCAACTGTAAGTTGCAGTATTTTTTATGATTCCACGACTTTCAGCTTCTTGTGTAATTCTCTCTGTCGTTAAGCCTCGTCTTTGATCCACCCGTCGCAACACTTCTTGCCTGAACATCCATAAAGCGCAATACGCTAGCGATTTTTGGTCGTTGTGTGGGAACATTTTGGATTCCTGGATGGCCAATAATCTGTTCTTTACCACCCTAAACCTCTTCCTAAGAAGGCAGTTCTCACGGTCAGTCCTCGTGACGTATGACAATGGAAAAAATATCCTCGACGGCAGAACTCTGCAAGGTCAGGCAACCCTAGTGGAAAACCGTGTGCCTACGTCGTCAGAACATCGACGGGATAAACCCTTATTGAAAATCCTTCACAAATGATCACTGGACTACGAACGGTATGCGTTCGGCATATTCAGATGCTGGTCTATACGGATTTTGGTTATGTACAGAACAATGGTGAGACTGTTTAGCCAAATAGGTAGTTCCAAAGGTGGTTCATTTAGAAATAGTCTGATTTTATTTTTGTAAATTATTTCTGTGCATAAAGAATACCATTACTTTTCAGTTTTACTGTTTGACCTCTAATTCTTTTCCACTTAATGGAGAATATTTCATTTCTCGATGGATGGTAAGTATTCTTTAAAAAAAAAAACCAATAAAACACATGGCTAATTTTTACAAAAAGCATCCATTGAGACTGCTATCCTGTTTGTTCTGTTGGTACTTTGAAATGACTTTCTTTGCTACCTGCCTTACTTTTGTTGCCTTCAAGTATTAATTTTTTTCTTTTAATTCTGAATTTAGAAAACATTGTACACTTAAAATCAGGTATGTGCACGTTACTCTTTATTACCGTCTGTACACACCCATAAGTGTACTGGAGAAAAATTACCGTTTTACGTTGGAAAAAGGAAGAAGAAATAGAAGAAATTTTCCGCTCGGAAATTAATTAAAATTTGACAGAAAATCAATAAGTTCATTTTAATTGACATGAGTTGAAAATGAAAGCTTCAGATGTGTCAACACCGTTAATTATATTCTAGTTGAGTGCGAAGAGTTTGCAAATTTTCTGCTCCAATTGCATTCTCAATTTGCGATTTAACGACGAGATTGAATAAAATAAATGTCTTTTAAGCCATTTATGGAATTCGCTTCTAATTCATATAAAAGAACACTACGGATTTTTTTTATTTTTTTAAAAAAAGCATTTTGATTTGTTGTGAAGATTCTAATAATTGTTTTAGTAGTTGAGCATATTTATATAAAATGGGGAAATGGCGGTGTTAGGGTATTTATTGTCCGAATAAAAATGGAATTAGTTTAAAAGCTACGGTCAATTTAAAAAAAAAAAAAAATTTTACAAAAAGTAAAGTGAAATGCGGCTGTGAATCAAATGAAACAAGACAATAAAATTTTATAAATATCAAATTTTAAATAAGTAAAGCGCAGAGCACTGATAGAAAAATCTCATTTATAAATCATAATATTAAAATATTTAAATCAAAAAGACAGGAACCGCAAAATAAACTTCGTCACCAAATCATTCTATGCTCAGTACTTTGATGCTCTAATGTTGCTCGCTCACACCTGTATAATACGGATTGTCGTACTCTCTTTATGTTGTATTTTTTTTTTATTATTTAATTGTTTTACCCAAATTTCTCAGACGGTGAGTCACTGAAGACGTAATAGCGTCTATGTCTCTATTTGAAGCTGAGGTGCAGATAAGTCGGAGGAGCCGGGAGGTTTTAAAACGCTAAAATACCGAGTAAAAATTACTGGCTAGGAAAGGGAAAAGAGGATTTTGTCAGAGAAATGAATACAAAAAAAAAGAGAAGAGGCAGTAGAAAACAAATGTTCGTTATATTTTAGAAACGTAAAATCAACACCAAAACATATATACGTAACGTCACTAATCTCACTTCTTTGTTTAACTTATTATTATTTCTTTGTATTGGTTACTTCTATTTCAAACACTTGTATCGCAGAGTCTCCGCTTCAATGAGGAATTTCTCTTTTTTTTCTCATCTGATAGGTACAAGACTTTACGTCATGGCTTCTCTCGTAACGGCGGATATATCCGATTGGCCTCGCGCGTTCACTTCGCTTTCAACAAGCCCTCTGGTTGATCCCCTTCCGTTCGCCCCAATTACGGGCGGTCCCTTTTATCAACTCAACGCTCTTGTTAACCGCTCACTCGTTGTCCCTACCCGGAACATAGAATATTGAATAGCGGCGGGAGTCGCTATCACCCGGAGCAAGCGCGAATGACATGTTACGTGGGTCTTCAGTCAGCGGCCGTCATCAGACCCGATATTACATTATCTTGAGTCAGCCGGGACACCACTGGGGGGCGCTGTCTTGACATGCACAATCCCAATAAATTCTGGCTAGAACATCGCTCTCCCTGTCAGCCGCTGTAATCAATACCAGCCCGATCATCAAAACCACTAGTTTTAGTACAGTTGTAAAACATGTTGCACAAGCTGTTGATTCTTTTCTTCCAATTTAAAAAAAACAACAAGGTATCTTCTTGATGTAGAAAAAAAAAAAAGAAAAGCCATTTTAGAAAGCTTCAGGTTTTTGGACCAATCGGGGCTGCCATGAATTCCACCACATCTATAGAATCTAAGGCTACTTATTAATAAAAGTTGAAGTCTTCTCTAAAATAACAAAAAAACCAAAAACAGTTGTTTATAAATTGTATAAACGTTATTACTTACTCGTACACAACAGTATAGAGCAGCCTACATTTCTTGTTAAGCCTACTTCCAAGTCGTCCAATGTTAGTACGTAGGTTTACTGTCGAAAGATTTTAATTATAAAGCGTGCGGTTTGTAATCTGAAAAATATGCAAATTTTTTTAAGGTGAAAGGTCAGTCGACGCATATTTCTAAAGAAACAGCGTCTTATATCAAGCCGTCTGTACACCAACTGTAGCTAATTTATTTACTATTTTTTAAAGTATTTTGAACATAATCACTCACGGAATTAGATACACAAAAAGTATTTACTTACTTTCTTACTTTTTAAAATAATTTCGCACTAGATTACATTAAAAGTAGTCAGCTACAAAATGTTTGTTTTATTGACAAGTCTGTTTGTAACTATCATATTTCCTCCTCCAGTTTTTTTTTTTGTTTTCTTAATACACATACATATATAACACAAGAGTACGTATTTTAAACGCAAGGAATTTAAATTATTCCATAGACTTCAGCGTTAAACTATAGCACATCCGCATTAGTCGGTGACTGAGTTAATCTCGGACGATCTGTGATTCGACACCTATGTGCTCTGCGATGGAGCCGACATCAATCACGACATTACAAGCTCTAGAAACAAAACCGCCGCAGTTTTAAGGTAGCGTTAATATTTATAAAATAATTTAGGCTTCGATAGTTTCAAGTTTTCTTCAGTATAATAGTTCATTTCTTCTAGTGCTTGGAAAAGCTGGAAGATTTTGGGAATGTTTGTCAGTTTCACTTGTTCATGTCTGCAAGGTGTAGTTTTAATATTTAGTCGCAGAAGTTGGGTTTTTGAATGCCTTGTAGTTGTCAGCTACTACCAACATTTAAAAATAATTCTTACTATATTTATATTAATTTTGAGGACTGAACTTTTTCTTTACGAGCACCGAACATCACTTGGTGAGTACGTGTAGGAAAATCTGATTTTTAGTAGGAGGCAAAATTATCCCGCAATCTACACTTTTGAATATTAATTAATTAATTTAGGTATATATTTGACTTTATCCTTGCTGTCATGCTGTGGTTCTAACTATTATTCTCATTTATACATCTTTGTACTTATAATTTTAAGCAGATATGAATTCTGTAACATTCTCAACAGTACCACCAACAGCACCGTTGCTAACGTCTGAGAATTTGGGAACAAGTAATATATTTTCTAACTTTTGCATTTCTTTCTTACGATGCACCTCATACTTCCAACTGAAAAGTGTTCGGCCATCTCAGACCAATTACCTTCCTTCTGGGTAAATTCAATTAAGTAGCCGAAATTAGTTATTAATATCTGAAGAAATCGTATCTTTGGAATTTAAACAATTAAAATCAGCTAGCAATAATGTGCAGAAAATGAAATGTTTGTTTATTCACCTTGTTTTATATACTTTCTATTTAATAAATAATTAACTAAATTTGTTAATGATTTTTGTTTTATTATAATTTAAAACTTAGTTAAAATACTAATATCCAAGATGTCGGCATCTAAGTGTGAGGGTTTTTGTTTTGCTTTTTTTGCAAAATAACCCTTTAATGTTGAGTTCCCTGGCGGAGGAAATTATTGTATAACCCAATAATTTTCCCTTCGTTCTTTTAAATGTATTATACCTTGATTAATGCAGTGTTTCAGCATTTGACTCGTTTAACCTTATTTAAGATTTCTATTTCTCTTCTAAAATAATACACTTAAGTAAAAAATAACAGAAGACTGTGCATCTACTGAAGTATCTTACTTCCTAACGGCCACAGTTGCATCTCTACGAGTAATTACCACATATCGGAACAACGGTTAACTGGTTTTATTAGGTTAGAGATCAACACAAAGGAGCCGTCGCAAAGAGGCGACGGCATAGTTTTGACTGCCAAGGTACTCTTTGATGCGGCTGCCTGTTTTGTATCCGGATGCTCGCTAGCGGCTGTAGTCGAACGTTTTTCTCCCTCCTTTACTGGAGAATCCCTGCCGTTCTTTCATCGTGTTTGCCGAATAACTAACCATCTCTGTCTTCCCCACATTTGGCGTATCCACCCGAATTGTAACTTCGAGCTTCTGTTTTGTTTCAATTTATTTATTAACCATCCTCCCACAAATACACATAGCTGAATATTTATCGCGTTTTTCCTTCGATACTTTGAGGACGAAGCGATTAAGGTATAAAAAAACAAACAAAAAATAACAGTTGAATGTTAAGAAAAAGAAGTAAAGAGCTGTTCAACTGGCGGCCGTCTTACACGCGCAAGATCGATATTCCCCACGCTCCTGAATACCCTGGCAAGCACGTCATTCCGCATTCCATCACAAGACTGGCACCAGTTACGCGTTCTTATCTGGCGCGTCAATCACATTTCCACATCGTAGACTGCAATCTCTCATTAGGACGACTGACCAAAAAGACAATTCCTGAAAGCCTTCAGCCCAACATTAACATTATTAATGAAGCGCTCTTCGCGAACTGGTCAAACGAGCGGTTTACAGCCGCACAAAAGCTGGCCTGCGATATAAATTTAATTAAAGAATGTAGCCATTTCCTCCAACACAACGTCACAGGACCAAACAGTTGTTTCTGCTCTCTCTCTCTCTCTCTCTCTCTCTCCTCTCTCTCTCTCTCTCTCTCTCTCTCTCTCTCTCTCTCTCTCTCTCTCTCTCTTCTTCTTTTTTAAGCAAAAACGAAATGGGCATCCTACTTTTTTGCTGTTGTTACTGTTTTGAGGGTTTGGGATGAAAATGTAGTCGATAATGAAAGGAATTCGCACGATGTGTAATTCTGGGGAATTGCTTAATGCAGTGGCAAAACTCGCAAGTCTCCGTGTGATTTTGATGGCAATCGCTGTTACGTAGTACACAGCGAATCAGTGAAATCGACGCCAATCAGTGGCCAAGGATTCTCCAGTAATTGGTCTTACCTTCTACTTCTTTTAACTTAAATTGCTCCCTATAACATCATCAACATAATATTCAAAGATATTAAAAACATGCAAATAAATTAGACTTAGCTCATAATCCTATTACTGGGAAAAAGAAGAAATCCCTGATACCGAGTTCTTTAAAGGAAACTGTTATTTCAGTGTTGATTCATTTATAAATCACGATGTAGTTCTCTCACACAAATCTATCGGTGTAACACAAGAAAGTTGTAAAAAGCAAACGGTTATGAACGATTACGTGTCTTTATTATTAAATTTCAGTACTATATTTATAAAGGTTAACTTCATCTTTGCTGAGTTGGTGCAGGCGAGACGTTTTCTAACTTGTGTAAACAGTTTACAAGAGATTCTGGTGTACAAACAAAAGCTGGTGCCATTTTATTGTATAAAACATGTTTCAAATTGAAAGTGTAATGGCAGATCACGCGCACGCGCGCGTGTGTACTAGAGTGGGAGGTCGTGTTTAACAGCTCAGAGGCTGTTTGTGGCCGAAGGCCGGCTGCGTCGAATCAGAGTTCTGCAATAAAAAACTCGCTTTGATCTTTGTTGTTGTGGTATTCCAAAGTATTTTTTTATTAAACATTAGGATATTTCTAATTGTGGTGTCAAGTCGGACTGTATAAAGTATAGCTAGATAGGTTTCACGTTCGGCCATCGTACTTGTTTATAAACCAGGCTTATTTACACCTGTGGAAGTAGCATGTCAGGTAATAAGGTAGCCAGCTACCCAACTGCTTCCTGATCGGCAAGACAGGTGCGACTTACCCAGTGTTTGCTCCAGTGTATTTCCTAAGGTATTGACGAGGTCACAAAAGATAGTCCGCAGTCTTCTCTTCCTACGTTGTAAGTTACTTGACAGTTAATACAGAGCCGCTGCCTGACTGGCCGATAAGTTACTTAGAGACAAGGCTCACGAATGCCTTAGACTGCTTCTGAAAAGAAGTTTGTTAGCGACGGATCCGACGTACAGGCCGTTAATTAAAATACTTAAATGTGTTAATATAAGTCCTCACCGTTCAGGTGGCCGATAGTGTTAGCTGTCCGAAAACTTGACTGGAAGTATTGATCTGTGACTACGACAACCTGCTGAGCACTGAAGGCCAGAAAGATCGAAAAGCGATACTTTTTCTTACCGTAGGGAGTGAATCCAAAATTGCCCCTGTACAGATGAAGTCTGCGCTACCGACTGTTTATTCGTTGAACTAAAAGTTGGACTGGTTTCCACTTTGCTTTCTCCTGCAAACAATGAGACGCGTAGTTTCCGATAAGGGTTCTTGATCTCGTATTCCATACTGTTAAACTATCCTAATGGTATTTACTAAAATTTTAATATTTATTTGATATACTTGACTACGTAGTATAACGATCCCATTGTCTCTATTACACGCCTTAGCTATTTGCTACACGAAAATTATTTGCTATTTTTCTGCTACTGCACTCTAGATCCTTTTACCAATAGTGTAGCTTTTAACGTTTGGGCCATTAGTTTGCGGGCAATGTTTGCTATGTTTAACCCTCCCAAGTCACGAGGAAGCTGGACTATCTGTTCATTTACTAGATGCTTGCGTTCTTGCCACACAAAGTCTATCACGTTTCTTTCTACTGAAATGTGCACTGATTCTGGCTTCTCTACCACCGTGCACTTATACCATAACAGGGGGGATAACTACGCTACTGACTATTGTTTCCTTATCTACAAACCTACGTTTATGGGTTTTCCAACCTTTCAGTTTCTGTTCTATATCGACAGTTCTCCTTGTCTATGTTATGCTTCTATTTAGGGATAAAAATAAACTCAAGATTTTTATCTTGTCCTAAGCCTACCTAATTCCATAGTTTTTAGAGAAGGTATTGACTCCTGCAGAGATCACAAGCGTTCTCCTTCCGTTTTGTTTGAAGTGATTAACTCTAGTACCATGTGCGCTCTCGTAGACCTCGAGCGAAGAAAATACAACCTCCACGCTCCGCTGGTCTCGTGGTGTGATTGTACTTTCGTCAACACACTGTATTATTTTAATTTCTAATTTATCGGTTATCGGAATTTCTATAGGTTTTCTTCTAACGAACCGTGCAAGACAGTTACTTTACTATCAGTGCGTATAGTAAGGCGCTGAAAAGGGGCATCTCTGTCGTATTCCTCTGGTGGGTTTAAAGAAAGCCGACGCAAAGCCATTATGACTTAATTTTTGTCTGGATATCCGTGTATCATGATTTAAAATATCATACGAAGTCATTCTACAAGTCATACTGTTTTAGTTTCCTGAATAAAAGATTCTATTCTACCCTATTGAAAGCTTTAGATTGATCGGTGATTAGCAGAACTGCTTCAGGGTTTTCGGTGTCTACCTTATGCGGTATTTCTGTGATCATTTGGAGAGAGTCTAAAATAGATCAGTTTCGAGCTGAGTAGGTCTGGACTAAGTTATGATCTTGTTCATGACATTCGTTAGCCTGTTCGCTAACGCTTTAGCAATCAGTTTATAATCGTAGTTTAAGGGAATAATAGGTCCCCAGTTATCCAGACAGGCGCGATCACTTTTCTTATGCAATAGAGTAGCCGTGGCACTGCGCTGGCTGCGTGAGAGAGCAAGTTGTTCGAACGTACTATCAGCCTTCGTCGTTAGGTCGCTAGCTATAATCTATCCGAACCCTTTATAAAACTCCGGCATGAGGCCGCCGCTCCCCGAGAACGTGAACTTACTGAATGCCCTGATGACGTCTTTAATTTTGTCAATGTTTAGTGCTCTTTTACAGAGCTCAGTATCTAGGGTTTATAAAGTTTACTCTCTAAACTCTTCAAGACAAGTCTCTAGACTGCTGAACAACTTTTTATAACACTTAACTTGGTTCTAACGATGTCCTCAACGTTAGCGACGATGCGACTGTCTTTAGTTTATAGACTAGCCATTATTTTACCTGCCGATCTAGCCTTTTATAATTTAAAAAAGACCTTTATACATCCTACGTTTTTGATAGCCTGGGCTCTGGACGTAATTCTAGCACCTTCTACTTGTTTCAAATTTATTTCCATTAGCTCTTTGTTATAGCATAAATTCTATCTGAATTTGGAGAACATAAGACCGTCTGATTAAATTCGAGTTAAAGATTACGCTTTAGACCAGATTCCTTAACTTGGATAAACACCTTTATCTGTCAGTATTCGATGCCAATTTGCTTCAGTTTTTGTTTACCTATGTCTCACCATTCTTGTAAATTAGTAAACCTATTTGTCGAGTTTTCTTTCCAGAAGTCTCTGATGCAATCTACTTACTCTAACTCGGCCAAGACTGTGAGATTCAACTTCCACCCGCCTGGGCATTTTGCCTCTACTTTACCGTTAAAACTAACCTTTACTGTAAAGTGGTCGCTCCAGGAGACAGCCTTGTGAACTACATCCTAGTGGATAGTAATAGTTTAGTGCTAATGCACACACTTTGTCCGTCGATACCCTAAGTAAATCTGAGTAGTACACGTACGATCTATTCCGAAAGAATTTAGTCTTAAAGGCGTCTACCAAATCTAACTTCAAGCACAAGTTTTGCAACTGCTTCGATCCGCACAGATGTCCCCCCCACCTATGCTTAGTGGTCGATTCTCACCTATCTATCTCATGATCTGGATTACAATTAAAACCACCTATCACATATATACCATCTTCAGAGTGCAACTTTAATTCTTCTTCTGAGACTCGTTTGAGGTGATTGAGAAACTCAAGAGCTCTCTCGGAATGTTAGAAGCATAGATCGAGGCCGCGAGCACTTGTGTTTGGTCCGCTAACTTTAGCTAGCTAAGATTATTCATCAAATGCTATCGCTGTAACAGCAGATAAAACTGTACTTCACCTCGTCATTGTCCAGTGGTGTCTAGACTAAAGAGCTTCTTTCCATTCCACTGGGTAGAATTTAGTGCTTATCTTTTATTAACTTTTAAGATGGACTTCCTGCAAGCAGGAAACGCTTATGTTATTTTTAAAGATCTAAATCGCGTAAAAGACATCAGAATGCGACTTGTATTTGGTTCATGTAAGATTGAGAGGAAGTAAATTTTGTACCTTATCCTCATTAAAGCAGAACAGTCATTCACCCGGAGACGGTTATATCTAAAGTCTGAGCCCAAACATATAATGCCAAAGAAAGACAAAACTGCCAAACTGGGTACCTACTTCCTGGACCTTATCATGTTCGTCTGCCGCACTCAAATTCGTTGTCGTCAGGCGACTCAGATCCTGTTTCTTCCAGGGCGGATGGCATTTGAGCGTCTGTCCCCACTTCGTTATCTGAAGTTTCTGGAGAAGGCTGCTCCTTATCTGTCGATCTAGTTGCATTTTTGTGGAAGAAAGCATCTAAAAACCTGACCTTTCCATCCTCTTTTATCTGTTTTTTTTTTTTTTTTTTTCATGGGAGCTACAACGCGTTTTTTTCTGTACGCCGCTCTCGCCGTCAAACGGGGTTTTAGTCCGTGACCAGAATAAACCCCGCAGTCCGGACAGAAGTATAACGTGACCGGGTTGGTCTTCTCACACTGCAGTAACACGGTAGGGTATGCCTTTCTATCTGCTGTTCCCGTTATGCGCCCTGGGATGGACTTGGCGATAAGCACCTTTTCCCGAGCGCTGCCCTGAGAGAAGGGAAGAAAAAAAAAAATCTGGCAGAGTGTCAAATTGGAACCAGGCATAACAGTTCCGTAGATCTCGTGCCGTCACCCACCCAAGTATAATTATATAACTTATCTCGAGTGCGGTTGACATTGCCAGCAAGGCACTGAATCGGGAAACTTTGCACAGCGAAATAATTTCTGGAGAAAAATCAGTTTTGTTTTCTAACTTTTCCCTTGTTATTAAGCTTTGGCATCAAGGCACCGTATTCTTTGTGTTTGAAATTAAATTATCTTCCCTGCTAGGCACATAATTCGCTGTCAGTGAGCCTTTTAAATTATCTGACATCTTTAACCAGCACACCTTAATCACTTAGCTGGACATATGGATGTGGCAAATACCTCACATTGAAAATGTTTAAGAAAACGTACCTACATTAAGTAAGTCTAATCAGGTAGGGTAAATAAAGGAAAACAGATAAAATACCCAAATGGAATGATACAAATTGGCAGAGAGCTAGAGAAGTGAGGCAATTGCAATGCAAAATATGAATGTGGATGTCGAATAGAATATTGTAGAGATGAAAGGAATAGTATACGATTCTGGGAAGTATCTGGAAAATAAAACAAGAAGAACTACATCGTCAGGCATCTCGGTACACGGGCTGAAGATTAAAGAAATGTCTCGGGGTGGCTGAAGAACGATGTTGTTTCAAATCACGGCTGCTGTCGATCCGCAAAAACACGAAGAAGCCTTTTAGGCACACGTGCGGACCATCAGAAGAGAAGCTCGCGCAAGAAGAAACAGGAAGAGCCTGAAATAAACAAGGTTGTGGCCCTACTATTTGAAACAGGAAAAAAAAAAAAAAGAAGAGAGAAATGGTGCGGAAAGAGCAGAGGTAAGGCAGCTTGTGGCTGAACAGGCGAGTGCTGGGGACAAAGGAGGAAAAGCAGATACATGAACGGAATCAAAGTGGGGCCAGATGGGGGTAGCAGCAACGGGCCGGCTGAAAATGGTCTGAAAGCGAATCGTGGGAAAATCGATAGCAAATAGATGTACAGTGCGAGGACAGACCTGACCAAAAAAAATAATAAAAGAGAAAGCTAAAAACGAATTGTGGCGTTCTGGCTTGTTCGATATGACTAAAACGATCTTGGAACATTTAAATACGGAAAAAATCTTCTTCAGATGGCCAGAAAAAAGTATTTGTATTTTATAAACATAGGTTTCCAGTTCATCATTTAACGTCTAGAGGTTATCTTCACGAAGTAACGGCACTATTGTACGGATACTAATCGTATCTACCTAAAGTATCTTTATTACGTGCTACATATATATATATATATATATATCTTAAATTACCCAGGTATTCATCGGAGGGGGGGATAATCTACAGAAGGATAACAAAAAAGACCTGCTTGAATGAGAGGCAGGCAGGTATAGGAGATAACTTAAACCGGTTAGACACCTTACACGGGAAACGAAACTGCAACCGTAACTCGATGAGCAAGAGAGTGCTATGCGCGATATCGATCCAGCTCACAAGCTTTTCGGAAATTCAGAAGTGTTTCCAACGCGAAAGTATGTTTCCAAAGCAAGCATATTACTAATAAAGTTTAAACATGTGAGTATTTTCGACCATGTTATATATGAAGTGGACTGAACCTAGCGTCGGGAGTATATGTACTTTTAACTAAAGGGAGATCATCAGATTTTGTCCTACGTACAGTTAGTAGTGATTTAACCGAAAGTTAAGAAAAACAAGAATGTCCACGATAAGAATTAACTGAGATAAACCAATAGAATAGTTTGTTTGTTTGTTTTCTTTGTCCCCCACTACATTTCGCACGGCTAGTGTTCCGGGTCGAGTCCTACGTTAAGGGGCCGGTGTAACAGGCGATAAGCCACTCTACTCCACGTTAAAACAAACTACCTGTATTCCTATGTCTCTCCATCTTCATTAAGGGAGCGTTTAATAATAAATTCTTTTGTTGACCAGTTAGAGTCTCTCTTGTTAAGCCCTCAGTTTTTAATCTTTTCTACGCCCTTAAAGACTTTATTCTAGCCACTTTTATATAGAAAGATAAATCGACAAATACAGCTGTATGGTGATAGTAGTTAAAGGGAACTTGGCTTTTTGTCTAATTTACACTTTAATTTCACTCAGAACTTGCCCTTTAATAGAATGACAAACGTTTTCCGACGTTTACAGCTTGGAAGTACATGGAATAACAATTTTTTTACTGATACATTTTACCTTAAAACATAACTTGACTTTAATACAAAAAGTGATAAAAGTCATTTTAATGGTTTCTTAATAAGAGATCGGACAAAAAAGAGCCCGGAGGCGGGAATTGATCGCCTTACTTTGTTTCGTATTAATGGATTGGTTATTTAAGCTTAGAGTGTAAATAACTAAAACATTTCCACCGCCACTCGAGGAATTGTCTGACAAGGAGCTGACGTGGACTTACTTTCAAAATCATTCGACGCCAAAGTCTCCTTAGAGCCGAGGCCGAAGAATAAAGTCAAACAGCATAAATAATTTAAGTTTTCAGTCTCAGAAATGAAATTCGGTCACATCCGGGTTCTTTTCAAGACTCCCATCAGGCGAAAGAAAAGACTCTAAAAGTAAATACTTCTCTTCTAGTCTTTTATTTCGGATCGCCTGGCGAAGGAAATAATAGCGGGTATGTTCCATTACTTTCGATCTAAACGACTTAACAGTCTTCGATAATAGATATCTTTGGCGTGGTTGCTAAGTTCTGCGATAACGCTCAGAGTTTATATCCTAACCAATCTCAGGTTCATTGTACCAGTTCGTCTGACGCCGTAAACGCTGTTAGGTTCTATCAAAGGCTCTATAAACGGACAGGATAGTACTCTTCGGATTTTCCATCACCGACTGAGCGAGCTGGGATCGATAAATTCAAGATATAGGTATAGCAGTAAAAGATACCCCTTTTGTTGTTAGCAGCGAAGGCGGAAGCTGCTCCGACTACCCCGGTCTATTCACATTCTCGAAGCATTAGGCGTGCAATCCTCTTTTATCGTCTTTTCTCCTTAATAAGATTTTTGTTCAACCGCTTTAATTTGATTAACACTGGTTTTACTTGAACGGCATGCAACCTTTTCATACAGGCCAGCACGGCGACGCCCTGGTCACTGATACAGTAAGGACTGGCTACATTGATTGAACTCACGTCTTGCAGACAGATAGCGGCGTTACACTAAAAGGGAAAGTTATCAGTGCGGACAACTTCCAAACACTAACTGTTTGTTTGGTTCAGCAAAGCGAAATAATTTAATAAAACCGTTTTAAATTCCTGCCTCCAAACTAACCAAGAAAAGTGCAAAAATTAAAAGCGTTTGTTACCTCGGCAGTGATTTAGCTAGAAGAGTTCCTCGTCGAGTGGAATCAGCCACATCAAGTTATCTGCAGTTTTCTTTAACGGCCATCGTAAGGAACTAACAGCCATCTTTATGCAACCGTAAGCAGGGCGGGTAATAAGCTTAATGCAAATAGCGAGTAAAGACGGTGTTTTGAAACTTCAACGCGGTGATTAAGCACCAGGTAAAGATGATTTTTTGACCAAGCTTCCCTCTGCACCAAGCTAGATTTTTAAAGTACCACCAGACGGAAAAAAAAACACCTTCATGTGGGAGTCTCTCTCTCTCTCTCTCTCTCTCTCTCTCTCTCTCTGTACTGACGTCATCTCTTTCTGTACTGACGTCATCTCTCTCTGTACTGACGTCATCTCTTTCTGTACTGACGTCATCTCTCTCTGTACTGACGTCATCTCTTTCTGTACTGACGTCATCTCTCTCTCTGTACTGACGTCATCTCTTTCTGTACTGACGTCATCTCTCTCTCTCTCTCTGTACTGACGTCATCTCTTTCTGTACTGACGTCATCTCTCTCTCTCTCATATGGAAGACCACTTGCAGAAGTGATTGATAAGGAATTACTTCCTTTGAACTACGGTGTAATGAGTTGAGATAGCCAATTCTCCACCTTGTCCTCCGTAACCCCTAGTTTTCACCTGGTACTCGTCTGTAATGTTGATCGGGGTGGATGAGTGGGTAGGGGGGCGAAAACTGTTGCAAGAAGTAAACTCACGCCATCGCAGAAAGTGAGTAGCAAGGTCACCCACGTATTATTTACATTTCACTAAATATGAAAAATAGTTAATGCCATATAAAGATGCCCTTTTGGTTCTTCATCTCAGTCATTAAGGGCGAAACAAAATTGTATTCGTTGAAATGATCCGTATTCTTGTGATGGTTCTAGGACAGTCGGTTTTCTGCTGCTCTGGCCAGAAGAGTCTTAAAATGGTTCAGTAACTGCTTGTAAAATTATAATTTGAATAAATGGTTGGAAGAGTTTTCCTGTAAGTCTAAGACTGACAGATGAATGACTGAGTCGTTTTGGGTTATATTTATTCTCGATGGTCTCTAAATGTTATTAAAAATGCAACATTGAGAGTTAGCACCATTTCTTTTCGACGCCTTTGTGGTATCTCAAGGAAATTTTACTTCACTGTTTACAAAGATTTCACTCAACATTTAAAAAAGTAGATTTTCCTTCTTTTTTATCTAAAAATATTAGAAAAGAGAATAGATTTGGGTTGTATCGTAAGTTACGGGGTTAGTTCATTCAGTTTGACACAAGAGGAATTATTATTAATGATTTTAGCACCTTAAGAATGTTTAATTTATTCTTTTAAATATTTTTTTTTCAATTTAACAGAACCATCAATTAGTTCCGAAAAATTAACAGATATAACGGACCATTTTGCCTTATCCAACTAACAGCTTTCGTTAGTTTTTCTCGAAAAAAAAACTAAATTAACGGGTAGAACTTTTTAAGAATATACATCCTATTATATAATTTGTGAGTGAGTGAGAGAGAGAGAGAGAGAGGAGAGAGGAGAGGAGAGAGAGAGAGAGAGAGAGAATGTGTGTGTGTGTGTTTCTTTCTTGTTGCTATATCTGCAAAGACTATTCTGTGTCTCGTTGATTGTTAAAGTTATTTTCTGAATGCAGTGTGTTATAAAAAATGAAAAGTTCCATTAGCAACTTTGATTTATATCGACACGCTAGAAAAAAAGACAGTTGAGAATGATTTATAGTTTTAACGACCTTATCAGCCTCAAACAAAACTATCAGCAATATCCTCTCTCTCTCCCCTCCCCCCCCCCCCCTCTCTCTCTCTTCTAGTCCTGACTGTAGGTCATATCTCTCTGTACTGACGTCCTCTCCTCTCTCTCTCTCTCTCTCTCTCCTCTCTCTCTCTCTCTCTCTCTCTCTCTCTCTCTCTCGTTTCCGCTTGTTTTTGTTTGTTATCTTTTCTTGTTTCACTTTAATGCCACATATGCAGGTTTTACCGCATTTCTCTCCCCATCCTTTATTTAAACAAGAAATGTTTAATTTGATCAACTATTTATTCCTTGTCTCCATTAAACGTTATTGTTGCGTCCAAAAATAAATAAATAAATATAAACCATAACAAGTCAAAAGTTCTTTAATTGACTAGTTCCGGTTGATTGCCTTGCTTAAAAAACTCAAGAGAAAGGAAGGTTAAAACTCTTCAAAACCTTTTCCGAGCGACAGAGCAAACAACGAATTAAAAGTATTTATCATTACTTTTTATCAGAAAAGAACAAGGCGCAATAAAGGAGGAAATTTGTTGGTAGCATTAACTTTATTAGTGTTTCCTTTATAGTTCTTTCTTTCTGACGTTTAGAGAGAGAGACAAAGGGGTCGATGAGGCGGTTCCGAAGTGAAAGGATCTGGCTGAACACCGAGGCGGGCAATCTCATTACGTTAGCCAGCATTTCGTCCTTCGCGCTCAGAGTTTCAATCAAACGATTTCTTCCGAGCACTCGTCCTCGTCAGGACCGACGTGGGCGGGTGAAGTAGGACTTAGGAACAAATTGAAAAGATATTTATTTCAAAGCTATTCTGTTTGTAGTCCTTGTTGTTGTTTTTTCATTCAATAGAACATTCATCCGTATATTTCATTTCAACCAACTAACGAATTGATTTTCCTTTTTTTCGGTTGCTGTTCATCCAACAAGCGAAACATTTATCTACCTCGATTTATAAAGCTTTCGGTGCGAGAATACTGATTTAAAACGTATCTGCAATCATTTTAAACGGAAACCGTCTATATATTTTACACATGTCTATGAAAAAGAAATAATGCAAATTCATATTTCCCTTTAACGTTTATTGACGCTGGCGCAGGGTTACCTCCCCTTTAAATAGAAGTAAAAGATTCTGGATTTACAATATGTCAGTGGGTATTAAAACCGCCTTATTATTTTCACGCATTTAAAGTGAATATACGTTGTTATTTTTATTAGTTTCAAATACACAAGGCCCTAATATACGCCCATCTCATGTAAAGATAATATTTCATATTATATAAAATCCCCGTCAAAAAAAAAAATAGGCATGCGGGCCGCCATATATGGTCTAGCTCCATCCAAGGATATCCATATGAAGTGTAATATTAAACCCTTGACATCTCAAATTGTTGTGTATAATAGGAATCATTAAAAACGCCACCAAAATCTCTCCAAAGTTGCAATGAAGAGAACGCTGAGGAAATAATATAATACAGATGCCCATGATTTCTTAGTACAAAAAATCCGCTAGTTCGTGCGGTGTCCCCCCGCCTCAGGCTACTTTGTTGATGGATAAGATTATCCCCAAAACTCGCCCGACGACACATTGGGTCCGAGTGGTACCTGCGGCTATTTCTTTTAAACGCCATTTCTGTTTGATGTTTGAGGTTTAAGTTAATGAAATTCAAAACCAACGTTGAGACAAAAAGTGGAACTTGTTTTAGAAAGCATCGCGGAATGGAACCGAATCGGTGTTGTAAAGCATTAAACATGGTGGTTTTGTTACATGGTGAGCTCTTGTCGTCTGCGTGAAGCGATCGGGATTGATTTGCATTGAAGCACGTTCGACTATTTTCTGTATCCCTCTGCTGTTGCTTTGCTCCCAGTCCGCTTTCCTCTTGTCATCTCTTAGGTTTTCCTCGAACTGCCTTCCTCTTCCTTAATATTCTGTTTTCATACTTCAGCTGAACGAACCATTCTAGTTCGTGTGACGTCCGATCATCACAAAATCTTGCAGGACAAATTCTCGGGTATGCCCGAGTCAGGGAAAAAGGTTAAGTTGAGCCGACCTTTGCATGAATCCTTTATTGCTTAAAGATTCCATTTTAGTCGATGCTCACTTTTGACGTACAATACGCACATTCAGCGAGTCCGTGCGTATAAAATACGCAAAAAAAGAGACAACAACAAAACATCATTAAAAGGCTACAGTCATTCAACATTCAGTTTCATCACGTGATAAGGACATTTTAAAAAAAATGTTTTCTGGTAAGAAAAGGCAGACAAAAATCTCAAATATATTTATAACTACATATAAGCAATTTAAAAGTGCAAGTTTTGTTGATATTTTTAATCATCAGTCTATTTAACCGTTTTAAAAGCAAATAAATGATGCGTGGCTTTAGCCTACCCTTGAAATTTTCTGCTCAGTTCTTTTACCTTGTTCAAAAGCAATTTAATCTGCAACCAATGGTGAGAAAAAGTAGCATTTCTATCGGTAAGCAACGCTGGAGAAGGCGCAATGTAAATCTTTTGACTTACGCATGTCACCTTTATGTTTGCAACCCAGTAACATAAGACAGCTCTCTGGCTATCTGGTAGATACTATAGAAATTTTTGTCGCCCAATGAGGCAGTCTGTTTTTCCGTCTCGTAACCACTATTTCTCTGCAGCAATCCGTAATCAAGTTACTAAGTTTTAGTATCATTACTATATTTGCCAATTTTTAGCTGATTACTTATTTGTAATATACACTGGATGATTTTTGGTGCTCATTTTGGCGAGAAAAACATCAGCGGCCATCTTTACCGGGGTGGGAGTAAAACTGGATATTCATGAAACAGTTTTTATTGATGCATTTTAATTATTTCTGCCAAGCACCTGCTAACTGCGGTTGATTGCCACATAAAATATCATTTAAATGTGAAAGCATCAGGTACTGCTTCAGGGCTGTAGGAATTTGTGATCTGTTTATCCAGGCAAATTAAAGTCCATTTCAACTAATAAAATTCCCTGAAATCTTAATCATTGTTTAGAGTTAAAGATTTATATCTGTCAAAATGAATGGCAGAAATTCAGTTGTCTTTAAAGCAAATCTACTATAATAATATATAATAATAATAATAATAATAATAATAATAATAATAATAATAATAATAATAATAATAATAATAATAATATAATAATAATAATAATAATAATAATAATAATAATAATAATAATAATATAATAATAATAATAATAATAATAATAATAATAATAATAATAATAATAATAATATAATAATAATAATAAATAATAATAATAATAATAATAATACATTGTCCGATTTCTTGCTTTTTTCAGACCTTGCTAGGTTTGTATTGTTATTGCGGTATTCCTTAAATTCCTTTAAAATGCATGCACGATTTATAGGGGACAAGTAACAATAATCAGGTGAGGGAGTAAAGTAAGCCACAAAAGTTCCCTATCATCGTTGAATGATCAGAAGGGTAACAGAGATCGGAGTACGCAGTAAGAACAACACAACAACAAACTGGTAGAGAAGATTTTGAAATCACCCTGCAGACCAGGGACGAATCACCGACCGGATCTGAGAAAATGAAACAACGGCAGCGTCCATAACAAGCGAGCATGCTACGTTAATCTGCCGCCCACCTGCCAAATATTTACCGAGTAAGAAAGTATTCCAAATATGCAATTGTTATTTGAACTATAATTAAACAATTTAATGTTTATAAAAAAATTACAATACGATTTCGGTGTTTGCAGTCATTAAGAAGGTGTAATAGGCTCGCAATAGTGTGCATAAAAGAATCAGCAGTGAGAACAAAGAAGGTAATTATGGGATTTTCAAAGGGGCCAGCAATGCTACCGGATTGTGTATCAGCAGACTTCACACGATCGCAATGAATAAGATCACGCCGCCAGGTTGTGATAATTGACGTTGTTATCATTTTCTGATCGAACCTATTGACACCAAGCTATTCTGAATCCTCAGTCACCTTAAACATTTCAATGAGATCTCTCATTCGTGTACATGGACCAAACAACAACGCTTGACTCAAAACCACCCAAATAAAAAAAGCATCTGAATATGACAAGATTCTCAAACATATCACTGGATATCTTTAAAGAAAATTACAATTAAACTACGTTCGCTATTTAAACCTTCTGTTTTCAAATCAGCCTGTTACGCAGACATCTGTTCGCGCATGCACACTGTCCGACCGGAAATGTGTTATTTTAATGTCGGATGCAGCGCCATTTTTGATGACGTTTTAAATAAATAGAAACGACAACCTAAACAAAATGAACTGCTGAATGCTCAAGGGACAAGTCAATAAGTAACGAAGAATGTGGATTACTTGCTGTTTATTGTTTATACGTATACTTTGTAAACGTATCGTTCAGGTAAACGAACAGAAAACAGATAAATGTTTTATAGTTTAGTTATTTACACATATGGGTTATATTTGCTCTCGTGAGCTTTCCCTGTTGTTGTGAATTTACTGATGGAAGTATTTCTCTCGAAGCTAATTTTCTCCAATATGCTTGGTAGTTTTTTCATTACAAGTAAATAAGCAGAGTTTTTTTTTTTTTATAATGTGAAAAGTCTTTTATCGAATCATGTCGTGAGAGTTCATTAAAGGGAAACCCACTAGAATATCCTGGATAAATCCAATCAGACTGGAGTGGCTGACTTAAATCCGACGCCTCGCGGATAAATTATTTTACCGTCGGACGATTTCGCGTCACAACAATTCGGCTGTAACCAGTAAAAAGAAGGGGAAAAAAGTGCATTGTCCTACAAACGACGACTGAGTCATGAATTAAAAGACAAAGTGGTTTCAGTTAGGCTTTCGGATTTGTCGAGACGTTTTGCAAAAATAAAGGCCCAACTCATTAGGTAGATTAAGTGCAGTGAAGCTTTGCCCCAACTCTCCTTAGAAGTTTAGCTTTTGTATATAATGATACAACCAATTTCACGTTATTGCGTGTTATAGAAATGAGATCTTCAATGCAGGGCGAACGTTTTACGTAAGGAAAATAATGTTTTAACAGAAGACCGTGAGTATGAATTCAAGATTAGTTAACTAAGCTTTCAGTCTAGTACGCCTGACGCCTTGCAGCACTGCCAGGTGTAATCGCCATACCTGTATTGAGAACGGCACGATTTAGAGCAAAGTTAATATTGTTCCGAAGCGACGTAGTTTATTGCCAGAATTAATCTTACTACCTATTTAAAAGTATTTCAATATCTAAATTTACGGGTTTTTTAGCGTAAGCTCATGAAAACCCTTATTATTTCAGAAAGTTCTAAGAAGTATCTGACTCGTAAAATACATGCTTCATTTTATTACACTTTTAAAGTCCTTTTGAATGAAAAGGTCTACAGCCACGTCCGCAAAAACTCCCCGAATTCACTTGATAATTCTACATTAATGTATTAAAGTGCATACTGCTGTATCTTCTTACTCAATGAAAAAAACTTGACCAAAAATGGAAAAGGAGACAATTTGAAATCTAACAGGCGCGATTACCGTATAAAACATCACGATAAGTGTGATATCATTAACTGGTTTCTTCGATTAAATGATGTTAAATCAAATAACTAGATTCTGTTTATATAAATTTGGTTTAAATTTATGACTCATTCTAAATTTTTAAAGTGATAGAAATCTTCTAGTTATGGCTCTAATTATCTTCACCAATATTATTTTATAAAAATCGAATTAATTTCTATAAAATGCTAGAGTTAACATCAAATATCACACAAGGAAAACAAAAATGAAAAATGTTAAATTTATCAAAATGCTAATTAATTCTCTCTCTCTCTCTCTCTCTCTCTCTCCATCTCTCTCTCTCTCTCTCCATCTCTCTCTCTTTCTCTCCATCTCTCTCTCTTTCTCTCCATCTCTCTCTCTCTTTTTAAATTTTAACATAAACAGAAAAGTAAAGTACAGCTGCCAAACAACGTATAACATGAAAAGACCCCTAAATCTTACTTAATTTAAATTTGAATTTATATTTAATACCAAATCATGATCAAGTACCTGCGACTAACCTTGCTGTAGATATTTATTAAGGGAAAAAAGAAGAAAAGTAACTGAAAAGCAAACAACCTTAGTTGTTCTATTTGAACAAATAAACTCTGTTAAATCGGTAATGGTTATGGTAGACGTCAGGAGATCAATGGTACTGGCGGCTGCCGGACACTCTTTTCCAACAGAAACTCGTGCAGATCGTATGAGTTGCTGGCTCCCTCAAACAGTTACTCAGAATGGGTGACGCGGCGAAAGTCTCTAGTAAAACTCTTCATTTCTAGGAAAGAAGATCGAAAAGAAACCATGCTAACGAAGTTCGCCAAATGCAGCTGATCTACACGAGAATCGAACTTTACTATTTTCAGTCAAGAGCCAGTCCAAATGTGGCTAGAAACCCGACATTATCATGGTAAAATTACGCAAGACAGAATATTCACGCTTGAAAAGATGGGATTGAAATTGCTCGGAAACAAATTTGATTCTTGCTATTTCAAGTAGAAAATAAAGAACTTGGCATTAATTTAATAAACCACATGCGATTCTTTGGGGTGGTGTAGAAATTCAGTCTTTAAATGGAAACAGTTCTTCCTGTGTTTTCAGTTTTGAAGTGTAAATGATGTATTATAAACTTAGGTTGAATAAAACACCATGTGATCTAAGAACGTTAGTATGTATATACAGTACACTATATATAACATTATATGATTTTTCAAAAATGTTTGCACAACAGGTTTTTGCACCTGAACATTTTGATAAATACAATTAAATACAACTATTTAACGTTAACAGAATCTATAATATTGGAGGAAAAACCATTCTTCACTAATAGTTAGGATTCTTTCTTATTTTTGATTTACATAAATTATATTGCAATATAAGATTGTAAATGATTAAGTTAAAGTTTTTTTAAAGAATTAGCGACAAAATGAAAAAAATATTTTTCATGTAAACCTGAAAATGTTACTGGATCAATCAAGAAAGTGGAAAATAGGGTTAAATACTAAAAATTATCCGTGCAAGAAGGGAGAATTGTTTATAAACATCTGTGTATGTGGCTGACAATTAAAAAAGTAGTTTCAAAAGTGGAAGTTGGAGAAATAATTAACAAAAGCAAAAAAATTTTTCTCGATTATTAACTCTTTACTTTAGTTCATGTACATCTTAAGTACGCCGTGCAAGAGTATGAATCTGTAACATTTCATGAATTATTAATTGTTTTGATTGTTTCGTACCCTCTTTCATTAAGCTAAACTAAATGTATTGTAGAAAGATATTTTAAATGCAGATAAATGAAATAAACAAAGATTTGTTTAAAGGCATATGAGACCAAAACGAATTCCACTTTCAGAAATGCAAACCTAGAATATAAATTTATACTTAAATATCCCGCTTTCTATCTTTTAATATATCGTGTCCAGAGAAGCAAAAGTGACCATTAATTTCTCTAACTACGATAACGTAAGATGAGGTTCATTCAACAAGGAAGAGGGCACATGCGTCAATATAAAGTGTACAGAAGTCAGGTAAGTTTATCTTTATAAACAAAAAAATGTGTATTTAATGTCAGCTAGATCGCATATTATTACCGTCGGTTCAGTTGATCTTTGGAATAGGAAACAAGAATCGGAAGCTGCTGTGGTAAATCATAGTTTAAAGGGTTATCAAGTTCGCTACTTGTCAAGGATTTTGCGATGCCAAGGGACGGTAGTTCCCTGTACACGTTTGTGTTTCTTAAATAGTAACGCGAAGAAAGCTTCTAAATTCAAAGTAAATTTCCATCTTACAGGCGATGCTACAGAAAAAGAAAACTCGGTGGAATCTACGGTAGTCTTTGGAGATTACCAATCGAAACCAAAAGTGCCAAACTCTGGTAACAAAGGGGCCATTTCTATAACTCCCGCATTTGGCCGAATTTAAAGATTCGTCTTAGCACAATCCAATGTCGTGAAATAGTCCTTTGTTTCAAAAGACAGACAGCTGATTAGCAGAAAGTATCGAGCAAGAAATAGTAGTATACACCGATCGGCTGTACAACTGTTTGGCTTTTAACTCGATTGATTTTGAAGAATGTAAGCACCATCCCGATTATTGGGCCACTATATTTTAATAATGTACGATACTCGTGGTTCCATTGATCGTTGTTTAAAGTGTTAATTTTCTAAATCATTGCTTTTACAGCTCGTTAAATAAATCAGCGTATTACACATCGTTATCTTCTATGCTGCTCTGTTATTGAAGCAGAAGTTTCTTGTAGTTTTTATTAGTCTTTTTTAAGCCCCACGTTATGCAACAGCAATTATCCCCACAGATGTAGCGCAGTGGTCGGAAGAATGGTATCTCGGATGATTTATTTTAACAGCGAGAATATCCACCAGTCAGCCCCCCGCTTCCCCAACCTAACCGTCCTTCTTAAACCCGCGGCTTGATTACGCGTCTGGAAAGTTGTGTAAATGTTATAAAACGGCAGAAGTGGAATCGATGGTGCTTCGTGAGCAAACACGTCGAGACGCTAAACCCAGCTGATGGCTTGTTTATTCCGGAGAATTTCAGCGGGCGATAAATCTCGCTCCCCGATACTACCTCGTGACGCCGAGTCATTAGACCGGTCGGTCCCTCGGCCTCGACGCAATCGGCGATCAGAAAACGCGTCATTAGATGCGTCCCGAACCCTGGCCAAGTAGTGTTTAACTGAACAGGTTTATGGTCATTACGCCGGGAAAGCGCCATTCTCCCCCATCCCCAACAAGCTAAAAAAAAAAAGATGCGGGAGCCAGGTTCTGCTCGGTCATCGTGCGCATAGGCCATGGGTTCGACTCCAGCTTAGTTTTGACCCCATTATTAACAATGTAACGTACAACCCGTTCGTGTGTGTGTGTGTGTAAATTTAATATTAATTACATCCACGAGTGTTTTGCCGGTTTAGGGTTTTTTTCGATATCTGGCCTACATTCTTAGTAAGAATTACCAAATTTGTTTGTTTCTACATGAATTATTTCAGAAATAAAATAAAATAAATAACAACAATAATAATACCAGCCTCCGGATGGAAAGAGTTAATCTTTAAATTAAATGGAATGTGATTGACTGACAAAGACATCTCTGTCGTATTCACCCGGACATAATCTAATATTCACTTACTAATATATCAAGGAGTAAAGTCTCTGTTTACAAGACATTTAATGGCGTTAATTGATAACGATAGACTTTACGTGACATTTAACGATATTAAATCCCCACTTCTGTCTAGTGAGCGCCACGGATTTCGCTCATCTTTATTTATTATGTAATGCGAATATACATAACTTCTTTTTATTTTTATACTGGATGTGGTCATTACGGTCATGGACATCGTGGAATACATTCAGAGAAAGGTATTCCGAGGGATCGATAAGTAACGAGCAGAATTTAGGCAATGCAAGCTCTCTTTTTTGCCACCATTTCATTGTTACAGGTCTGTCGTGTCTGACAACTGATTGTAAGCAAACTGGGTCGAAAGCCTCAACCTTTGTTCATATCTGTCACTAATGCTTTCCATCAAAATAGGCAACAGTTATACCCAAAGTCTATGTGAAGCTGTTGCAACAGCTCAAAGGGATTGCTGGCGGTTGCTGTGCATTTTGTGGACAGCTCTTCGTTGTGATCATCCAGCGATAGTGGCAGGGGATTGGTGTGCAGTGGCTGTATCTTCCTCCATAGCAGATTTATTATTTAACGTGTAACACATGCAATCACGAAAATCTGTGGCTATATGGCATATAAACAGACTGGCGTCGGGATCGTTCAGTTATCTTCACCACACATTCGAGACTCACTCGATCTACTTCGGCGGCCCAGTTGAAAGAAATGGTGGATATTTAAATCATCGATGAACTGATTTATTGTTGTAAAGTTCAAATTATTATGGCAGCGTTCTACTGTACATAAACAGGGGGTGGAACAATGGAATTGATGGCAATATATTTCTGCATCAGTTACTATTTTTTGTAATTTATTAGCTCAAGACTTGTCAGAAATAATACTTGGCTTTGTGATAAAGAATATCGGTTTAAAAATGGTTTATCTGCTCACATTTTCCTTCATTCATGCCGGTTAGCCCTGTCCTGATTTTCCAGGTGTAACGACATCTCAAAGAAAGGAGCCAGAGGAGTAGTGATGAGGTATTAATCTTTGTGACCAAGCTAGTTACCTTGGTGCAGTTGGGAGAGACTACTCGAGAAATATCAAACACATGTACTCAGAAAACATTACTAAATATCTTTATTTCTAAATGTAGGAGGAAACCGGAAATCCTATAGGAAACACACAAGGCCGACTATTTAAAAAGAGCAAAATGAAACTATCTCAGGGAGGTTCGCCAAACCGAGCAGGCCCCGACCGCGATTCGAACTCGAGCCTTCAACTACTGTATCGCAGTCAAGCGGGTTAACCACTTTACCAACTGATGTCCTTGCGGCTTTTAGATTTTCTTTAAATTCAGTTATTGAACAAATATCTGGTTTATTTCCTTGAATATATCACGTGAAAATTTCATACTTTTTATTATTTTCCACAATAATAAAGTTGAAAACAAACAAGCTGTGTGTGTGTGTGTATATCACTATTTATGGTATTTTATGAGAAATTTCAAATAAGCGCAACTCTGTTGAATTATGAACTCTTATGCATTTTATCTTCTCTCTGACCCGACGACACCCGACGTAAAGTAGACCTGGCAGTGTAGTTATGACGCTTATGGTTGGAGAGCTGTATTGGATTTAACTAGCTTTTCTGGAAATGTGTGTGCCAATCTGATGATTTGGTTATGCTATTGATACTACACAACCGACAGAACTCTGGAGATTGTCTCAAAGCAAAAGGTCTTAACGATGACAGAAGCCCGGCAAACTAATTTGGGATGGCCACAGCTCTACATCAACGGCGCAAACAGGAACCACTTACATGCTGAACAATTACGTGGTCCGTGCTATATTCAAATTTGTATGAACTAGAAGACATTATATATACTCTCTTCAGTGATGCTTAGTGCGAAGTTGGTAGATGCTGGACAATAGGGTCAATATAACGTTCACTGATGAGTCATGATTAAATCTCAAATACAAAGATGGTGGAATACGTGTAGAAGCAAATTGGACAGTGGTGGGACTCTACGTCACAAGTGGATCAGTATGAGGGTAGATCACTAATGGTGTAGACAGGCAAATAGATGAAACCAGAAATTAGCCAATCGTCGATGTAGACGATTATAAATCATGTTTACAGTTATAAATGACAGCCGACTGTTGCGCCAATTTCACAACTGTATGCCCCCTGGATGTGTTTACCAAATGACAATAAGTTTATATCGGGCCAATAATGAAGATTTATCCAGGTAAATAGAATTGCCATTCTACAATGTCGCTTGACTTGTGGGACGCCCTTTGAGGCACCATCTACGATCATCAAAATGCACTAAAGATGCTGGACGATATGCAGGGATTACTGTATACTTTATGTCTGACCCCTGCGTACTTCAGAATACCACAAGTTATGTGGTAGTGAACATAAAACCTTATTGGAGGACTATACCTACAGGTATGGATTCCTGCGAAGCTGTACTTCTCTGGTTTTCAGATTTGTAAAATAAATTATATTTACACACTCATATACAGTGGTGAAAATGGGTATAGCTATACCAACAGAGGATGCAAATAAATATGCTCAAATTATTAATTTAATAAATATTTTGCAAGCAGACAACGATTGAAACTAATGTGTATTAAGAGTATAAAAATATACACGCATGTATCCTTTCAGAATAATGTTTAATATTTGATTAGACTCCCCTCAACTAAAGAAAAGATGTTAACTTTTCCCTCCACTCTGTCGTAAAGTTTCCGAGTAAACTTTTTAATTTTTCCTTTCACATCCTTTGTCGTGTTTACTATTGATCTTCTGTGCTGGTAATAATTTCCATTGAAGGCATTCAATCCATGTACTCCCGTCGTTCTATTATTTCCACGCCGGACTTCTAGCAAGTTTTCACTGTTTCTATTTTCATTGTATATACGACAAGGCAAGTTTTGGCAGGGTTCCAGGTTGCTACCTTGTTACAAACAGAATTTTTTCCTATTAATCTTATTCCAGATGGAACGGCATACCTGATACAAATTTTCTTGTGACCCTTGGCAGTCAATTTATTGCAATTTTTTACTAGATTTCCTATCGTTTTTTCCTTAACGAACCCTTGACTTGTACTGATCCACTCTGTGTTTGACTGCCGGAGTTAAGCATTGATTAAGATATTTGTATCCGATCCTCCTGCGTACAAACTGTTTAAATTTGCTTCAAAAAACTTTTTGCATTTTGACCGATCAGCAAATCAAACTTTGCTCCAGTCATCAGACCTCCACGTTTTGAATTTCTGCTTTTTTTCCTTTGCGTTTGTAGTAGAAGTTTACGCGAATAAACTCTCCCATTAATTACCACATTCATTTAGTTCCAGTCGAAGTAACCTTGAACCCAGCTCCTGTACTCCCCTAAAGTCCCCATTTCCAGTAGCATGCCAAGCTTCTTTGTCTCAAAATGATGTAAAATTTGTATATTGCTTATCATTTTCGAAGAGTTCTTTTCATTTTCCTTTCTAATGCCAACGCCGGCAATATCCTGACAGGCTTGGATACACCACTTGGGAAAACATCTAAATTTCAGAAAATACCTTCCTTTTTGCAAGCGCACAATCTTCATTTGAATATCGTAAACAATAGCGGATATAGTGGCATATCCCGCGTTCTACCTACTTTACAATGATGCAATTATATTAAAGATTTCTCGCTAATTGTGAATGCGCAGAATTTTATAGAGAGTAAAAAGCTTGTGGAATGGGGGAAGAATTTAAAGCTACAGAACTAAAGATGTATCCTTACGTTTTCCTCTTCTAAATAAAAAGTAGTTTTCACGTGTTAGATCCATTTAGAAAATACTTAAAGAAATAGTCCTGATGGTGGCACTGAATTTGGTTTCTGATCGTTGTTGACGTAGTTCGCAGAACCTCCATGGTATGATTTTCTCTCGTTCTTCTTCAGCTGCGTGAGCTTATCTCCGGTTTCCTCCCACGTCTAAAAATAGACTTCTAGTTGGGATTTCCCTGCCAAAGTTGGAAGTATCGGGCTCCTAGTAGCGCAAGACAGGCAGCGCTATATAGCGGAAACCCGCCACACTACGCTACGCTCCTTCAACAAATTTGTTTCTGATGTTGAGAGGTCATCGCGATTGTTGAAAATGGAGTGACACAATAACAACAGCCTGTGCGTTTATTTTGATGTTGTGTTAATTTATCAGTAAATACTATGTTCCTAGGAACAATTTTTATGTAAATATTTGACTGCAAATATTTTCCTTAGAACGGCACCATTTACTTAAAGCCATCGGGAAAAAATATATAAGTGAAATAAATTAACTTCAAAATTATATTTTACTCTGATATTCGAAGTAAGATAGGGAGATAATTTTAATAAAACATGCTCACCTTTACACTTAACATTTTGCATATTCAGGGTAAGTGACGCTGATAATTCCAACTGTTTTCTTACCCTGAATATGCAAAATGCATCACGTACTTTTTTTTAATTCAAAATTTTTGAAACCTATTCGCTTTTTACTGTCTGCAACAACACCAAAAAAATGGCTTTCATCTTTTGCTGGTATTCGGAATAGAAGGGACGGAGGTAATTAAGGCCGCTGACTTAGTTACCAGCTTCCATCGACAGATTTTAGAACTTCAACCCCGGTCTTTTTTTGTCCGACCTCGTAATTCTTTACACTTCTGCGAATATTCGGTTTAAATTTGTTCTTTCTTTTATTCGCACGCATTTTTATCCAACGCCAGTGATCAGCAGGAAAAGAAAAAAAATCAACAACAACAACAACGGAACTTGTATTTATCTATTTAATTTTTTTTCTTTTTAAATCTGTTTCTGATCTTTATTTGATTTCCACGTTGGAAACCGCTTCGCCCGAGATATCCAGAAGTCCCGATATCAAAAGCAAACTTTAAAGACGCAGATGTGAACCCTAGCGCCACCACCGGCGCTTTTAAGCAAAAACAAATTTCAAACCACTCGTGCCGACCGCGAACGGAACCATCACGGCCAGTTTAATTCCCAGATATTAACGCTGGCTCTAGGTGGAGCGCCTCTGGATGCTTTCAATAAACATTTATTTGATAATTAATCCATGGCAAACTTTGATCTTGCAAATATAAACCCGTCCAACATCGATGCTATTTCTCGTTCTTGTTTTCATTTACTTCTTTTTTTCTTGTTGTTTTTGTTGTTTTATTGCGGGCTTTTCCGCCTTCATAGCCCTGCCCGAATCAAAGACATTGTCAGTGATTTGCTAAATGAATCATTTAATGCCATAGCACTGCTTTTGATTCGAGAATTCCTTTTTTTTTTTATTAAAGAATATCGCCACTTCAAAAAGGCTTCTTAATAGAGCTGATTTATCATCTCTTTCCGAAGAAGTAGGAATAAAAACAACTGCGCTTCTCTAACCGTTGCATAATTCTGGGAAGAGCAATAACAAACCTAGCGGATGGTTGTTATTCCCTCGTACAAACCAAGTGCGCGGATCGCCTGTTCGGTTTTTATACCTCCTTCTCTAATTAATTTTTTCAGATGACTTTTGATCGCGAACCTTTGCTTACTTTCCCAACGGTGATTCCAGCCGACTTAAAAGGGTGCGAGTAAAAGAAAGATTTAGCACTTCCAGAGGAACCGACTGGCCAAAATTACAGGACGAAAGGATAAAGTGGGACGTTGGAGATTTCTCGAGCATCAAAACAAACCGGCTGGGGAAGAAGAGGAAGGAAAACGGTGAAAGAAATAAACATTCGCATTTCTGTCGGTAAAATCTTAACGGATTGAAATTTTTGAAAAGAATTCCGTTACCAATGGGAGATTGACTTTTTACATTATACTCCTCCATCTTCACGAAACTTCTATGAATTCTCTATACATTTGACAAATAACATGCATTTCCTTTTTCTTTCATAGTGAGACAAAATGTGATTACTGTTATGTCTTCTAATCAAATGAAAGCAGTGGAAAATATGGAATTACTCCGACCCACGGTCAGTAATAGATGTATGTTCAAAATTTATGGCGGTACCTCTTTTGATGAGAGGCCGACATAAGCTAGTCTTCAGCTCACCGACAGTTCTGTTATTTAAAAAATCCAAAAAAAAGCCACCTTGGAAAATGCGAGAAGAGAAACGATCATGAATATAATTCTGATTAACCATCATCCCTGGCTGTTTGTTACATTCTTTGATTTTATGCTTATTTACATTAAAGGGAGCCTACATTTTAGTTTATTCAAAATTGTATCCTTTATCCCTGGAAACTGCGTATGACTGAAAGAATCGTCTTCTGTCCACAAGCGAAAAATTCTTAGTTATATTTCGTAGAATGTCTCATCTAAAATGGCCAAAAATGTTCGTTAAGTAAATTTAATAATTTAAATCGTTCAGCAAACTATAAAAGCTTGACACCCGGAAATTATAGGTAATATATGGTGAACACAAATTATTTTATATATTTTTATAAACACCGCCTCTAACCGCGAATTACTGTATTTCTTTTATACTGCAAAAAATAACGCTATCTCACTAACAGAAGCGGTGCCGATGTCAGCTTAACGATAATTTCTTGATTTAGATAGATTCGTTGGCAACGGGAACACACCAGAAACGATCGGTATCCATACAGTCATTACAATGAAAAGGCCTCCTGAGGTTATTGCAGAATCGTCGTGGTGGTAACGGATGAATAGAAATTTCATTCTGAACCTGGTTAAAATATAATTCAGAGGGATTCAGATAGAAAAGCCTCGTCTGGATTAAATTCTTAAGAGATTCGGACAGTTTTGTCCGCCTGGATTAACTGGAAACTATCGGAATCAGGAAAAGGAAAGGGTAAATGGAAGAAAGATTTAATTTTTAAAGTATGAGATGGCAAGTACGCTTTCCAAGTCCACGTATAGTTTGAGTTATGCTGCATACTGGGTCCCGTATCGGAGGATTCCTGCGGTTCCAATGATTTCTCGTCTGCAACTCACACACGGAGGTGCTAAAGAGAACTTAAGCAATAACCGGAGGAGAAAGATTAAGAGCTACATCCACTGCTTAGCCTGACTGCACACGGGCGGCTGGCTGGCAGCGGGCGTTCTACTGACTGACTGTCAGCATGCTAATCTCTGTATAGCGTATATTTATTGGTCACATGGAGACTGCGTTACATTAGGAATTCAGGTGCTTGGCAATGATCTGAAATGGTTTACTGACAGTGGTGAGTGTGTCAAGATTGCGTCATCTGCATTCACACATACATAATGCATAGGCATCCACACTGTAAAGAATGTAGCAGTTGGCACGTGGGACATTTATTACTTTAACTGTTAAATTGTTATAAGACAAGTTAATAGAAACACTCGCGCTTATTTATGCAAGGGCATTTTGAGTACGCAACGAGTGCCAGATTTGCCATTAACGCATTCTACCGAAGTATATTCCGATCCTAGCTGCTTCACTCGGGTAAGAAAGAGATGGCAGTTTAAAATACACAAGGTCCGTTATGATAAAATGCTTAAACTAAAGCAAAAATAGAAAAGCAACTTTGTCGACAGTAATTTTATAGATGCGTCATTTAAGTAATAAATTTTATAAAGAGAAGGGAATTTATCTTAAATAATAATATTGCAACTGTTGCCACACCTATTTTTGATAATTCTCGTATGGTTCTGCTACCGTTCCGTAGAAATGCTCGAAGAATTTTCAAAAGGTAATCCGTTTACTTTTATAATAAAAAAGTTTCTTCTTCGTATTTCAGAATAGCATTTGATTTTGTCATCTGTCAAATTATATTTGGAAAACACCTTCACTGCGTAGTATATAAAGGGAAAATTTTGATTTCTCCACATGTTTTCTTTGGTCACCTTTGGAAGACATTATCATACTGTCATCATGTATAAAGGCCGAAACACTAACGAGACGGTATTATTAAACATTGCGATGGCGTGCAATTTAAAACGTCGTAAAGGATCTTTGATCTTTTAATATTCATTTATAAAGATGTCCATAACAGTTGAGCTGACACTGAACTGAGAGTGCTGTACATCGGAACACCATTAATCGCCTCTTATCCGCTCGAGCAATCAGAGGGATACATTTCTTGGCTTGTCTGGTGCGAAAACAAGCCATTAAGGTTAATGACAGTCCTTTCTGTAATACGAAGTACCAGCCATCTGCCACCAGACGCAAAAAGAGAGAACTGTTTTTCATCCTGGCTTTACGTTAACGCGTCGAGTTGTAAGTCCCCACGATTTTGATTAGCAGATGAAGACGGCCAGATGAATCGAAACGTGTCGAAATAAATGTCTGATGCACTGGTTCTTGCCGCTGGTTTTTTATAGGGATGATCAGGAACACATGGCAGCCATAAACCACCATTACAGTAACAAGAAGATTATAATAAACGGCGTTAAACATAATGAGCTGGTTCGTGGTGATAACGCTCGCCTTAAGCGAATGTATAGCCCGTAATAGAAAGCAGCTCAGCCAAGAAGGGGCCTGGCAGCACAGGTTGAGGGGAGATAATTTGGCTATCCTGCCGATGTCAGTGTAGCTGAGGGAAGGCGGCAGTTCTACCCACTGATCGGCTCTGGCTCTGTTTGTGGTTCGTGATCTTTGTTGACGGCTAATCGTCATCGCATTCCTGAATATAGACAGACGGTCAGTTTGAGAAGGGAACAGTGTCTTACTCGCTGGTATTAGTAGAGACAAGACACAGGTAGTCAAGTCAAGTGTCAAGAAACTCAGGTCACAAATAAGTATAGCATAGAAAATCGTACACCAGCAGAAATGGAGAGGTTGGTGTCGATAAACTGATACGGTATATATCGGCTTTTATATAAACTCAAGGCCACAATTTTGCGACGGCTGCCGCTATATATACTACGTATTACCAAACCTACTGCTGTTATCACCAATACATAAAAGTATCATTAATGTATTTTCGCTACTCTACGTATTAACTAACCTACTGATATTACCATTACTACTACGCATTACAATATCCACAGCAAATACCACGACCTAATAGAGTTTATACTAATGTACTACATATTTCCAAGCGTATTACCACCATCGTTATCATATAAAGCTAACATTAATACAATTAATTCCGCTATACTAATTATTACCTAATCTATTTCTATCCCCACTACCAAATAAAAGGCGATAATACTACTGATTTCACTATATTATTTATTCCATAATCCACTGCGGTTCCCACACTCATAAAAAGAGCAACTAATATAACTGATTTCGCTTTACTACGCATTACTGCACCGACTGCCATGTGTTCTATCATATGAAAGTTCTACTGGCAATATGAATACAGTAAACTCTCACAAAAAACCCCTTTTAACGTACGACTAATTTCTCCAATTCTACCATCACTACTCTCTTTGAGAGCTATTATGATAGTTGGTTTTCCCATAGAAATAATATCTACAAATAACAAGACGTGTTATATGGAACTAGGCAATCACTCATAAGGGATTATCTGGGTTTGTTTTGAATACATACAATACGTCGACCAGGAAACTCTCAAAATTAAAGTGGTCTTTTCCATCTTTTAATATTAAAATTAGTACATTTATTACTGCTAGCTTTGTCCATCACCACGTCACCTATTTTTTACATCATTCAGATTATCTTTCTTTCCTCAATAGTGATTATAAATACAAGGGTGCGCAACTTTTAATAAAAATAAGAATTTTAGAAAGCAAACTATTGCTTGCTTATTCATAATGGTAAAATTTTAAACCAAAAGGTGGTCAGAATTTATCCAATAAAGTCGACTAATACATTGATAATGTGATACTCTCTCTCTCCATCTCTCTCTCTCTCTCTCTCTCTCTCTCTGTACTGACGTCATCTCTCTCTCTCTCTCTCTCTCTCTGTACTGACGTCATCTCTCCCTCTCTCTCTCACCATCTCTCTCTCTCACCAGCTCTCTCTCTCTCTCTCACCAGCTCTCTCTCTCTCTCTCTCTCTCTCTCTCTCTCCATCTCTCTTCTCTCTCTCTCTCTCTCTCTATCTCTCTCTCTCTCTCTCTGTAATAGCAAATATTTACAGAAATGGCAATACTTTCAAGGAAACGAGTTTCATAATTGTCAAAATCCTATGTCTACTGGCAATCAGGGGATATCAATTTATTTACTGATATATATTAAAAACCTGTTTTCACTCGTTGAAAACTGGCTAGCAACGAAACATTAAAGATAGCAACCGCTAGTTAGTAGTTAATACTAATATAGAAACTCCCTCAGCACAGCCATCATCTTAGGAGAACAAGAGGGGGGACAACTGCCCCATCTTGAAAGTTGATGATGATGGCATATGGTAACCTTATTTCTTGCTTGATTATCTATGCTCACTGTTGCGTGGTGAATCGGGCAAGAAATAACGAGTCTGACCGTACGCGGCCGAAGGCCAAAAGGTCAAGGGCCGGGAAGAGAGTAGCAATATAGGAAAATACAAATATAAGGTGCTGACAAAGCGTGCGTATGCCCTCATCCTATAATTTGTCCTGCAGACGCTGATGATTGCAATGCCTTTTATGTTTTTATAATCTATCTAATAAGATTTATAATCAAACCGATACATTACTAATAGATAACTTGACTATATATTCCAGTGTAATTAAATATCTGGTAAACGCCACACCAGACTGAAAATTGTAATACACATACATGTGGACACTGAAATAACGGGTAAACCTAAAGAATAATAATCAGTTCATATAGCATTCCGACGCCATGCTGAAAAATGATCGGAGTAGAGCAGTTATGAATGAGTTGCCACTGCTTCTAGAACCAGGGAATAGCCACCCTTATTAAGAATTCCCAAACAATATTTCAAAAAGCAAAGCAACAGTTTAGAAATCTGCGACTGCCAACATGGAGTTCCGGCTAAAAACATTGGATTTACATACATAAAAAAATTCTCAGCGTATTTTGACATAACCTGTAGACCTTTAGCATTAACTTTTGTAGATAGCCAAAATATTTGTTTTTTACTGTTTGCATCATCAAAATGATTCATTACGACGTAAACCATTATATTCGATCTCCTCCAAAGCTTTTAAAGCCCAAACTAGGAAAGTCTAATGTTTTAACGAAAATATAGCATATCATCATCTCAGAGTCGAAAATCGTGGAGGGCTTCCCTGGTCTCGGATAAATTGACGAGAAAAGGTTTTCGTGTAGTAGGCTCCCAGAATCCTTTGCGCGCTACTCAGAAACGAATCTAAGAAGTCCCTACTGGAACTCTTCGATTCCTTAATGTGGGAATAAACCGTAGTGCCTGGAGAAAATGCACGGGGGCTGGCTTGTCAAAGGCAGCGAGAAGAAAACACGCCAGCGTGGTACGGCAAGCTGAGCTGATCCCGATCGGGACTCGAACTCAGGCCTTTAACTACAGCAGCCCACTACCGAACCGCCGAACTAATTAGAAACCTTTCGGGAAATTATGCAAAACCAAGAAAACGCAAACGAGGCATAAGCTTACTTTAAGATGTTATAGTTAAATTATGGCTTGGTTGAACTCTTGTTATAAGATTTATTTGTCAAATTATTAAAAATCAATCTACCCTGCTCTCTCTCTCTCTCTCTCATCATTCTTCAACAATGAAAACCGGTTTATGAAAAGCTGGAATTAACGCACTCTTTCGCACCTTGAAGAGATATGCAAATTTTCATCTTTGCCGAAAAGACCTAATTGACCTACTTTCTACAAAGAAAAAGAAAACTACACACCAATTAAAATATTTACTTAGTACCCACCAATATGCTTATGTCGTCCTGGGAGGGGTAACTGTTAATCAGCGACCGTATAGAGTTGAATAGAAAGATCTGTTCTGGTAACGTTTTACACCCTTCCCCAAGAAAAGAGCTTTGCCAGCTATATAGGGGAGATAAATGCGCTAAACACTATACCGACTATACATATGAGACCCGGTTTATTTGCTTGAATAATGAAGTCGAAACTAATTCTTTGAACGCGGACTGTTATATATGTATTTTATATTCTGCCAACTATTTACGTTAGTAAGAATAAACTGGATTAAAAAAAAATGAATAAACAAATAAAAAAGAATGTTCTATATATATAGTATGATAATTTTTTCTTTACAAGTGATAATAATAAATATAAACACAATTATGGTTAATTATATTTTACTTGATCCACTGGATATTTAAATCTAATTACTTCATCGTAATTTAAAACAATATTTTAAAACTAAATATACTGAAACGAATATTTTACCATAATGGAATTAAATTAGATTTGGGAAATATCTGTTAAGTAAAATCAAACTAATTAGGTAATAATTACTATTTTAAAAAGTCATATTAACTAGTCGCACATTATCACTCCGACTTCCCAATTCAATTATTGTACAAACTGCTGTGTAGATATATACTGCCAAATAACTTCCTGCTATTACCAGAAGTAAATAAACAGCCTTAGTTCTTCCTCCCTGACCTGAGGCCCTTATACACGAATCGATCCTCCCGTTTCTTTCGTGAATAAACTAACTGTTTCCTCTTTAATTAGCATTCGCCCTTGGCTTCATGAATATTTAACGCGAAAGTCATTCACTGTACTCACCGGTGTCGCAAAAGACATTTGGAACGACACAGTGTGATTGAGTTTGTTTTATTTAAACGTAATAATTTCGAGAAAAATGAACAAAACAATCGCACAACAGAGGAGCGCAAATAACAGGTCTGTTCGCACTTGGTCGGTGTGTCCTTTCACTCTTACACGGTCTATTAACGTCGGGGAAATTCGCTTTTACTTATACTCGTCATCTCGTTAGGAAAGGAAAGTTATTGGTGATTTCCCATCATCTTATTTCTAATAGCAGAACTAAGAAATAAGCCAAAAACAACAACAACAATAACAGCTCGTAACCGTAGTTGACCATTCACAAATTACACGCGAACGCTAGAATGCGTCAGGGAATATCCCAGAAATTCCTCCCCACTACCCAATTACCAGAAGAACCCTATCAGAACTCTTCATTCTTTAAAACGTAGAAAATTAGTTAACTAAGAATTTTAAAATAAAATAATTCAAGCAAAAACATCAAATTTAACCCTTTAACTTTTAATACATTGTCGAAAAGACTGCGACGTTTTAATATTACAAAGTGAGAATCTTGACGAAATAAGCTCGTAAATTAGATGCGTTTCTTTCAGCATCACGTACTTTTCTAGAAGACCCGGTAATCGCAGTTATAAAAATAGATTAATGTTAGCGATATCCTGCTAGTTAAGAACGTATGTATCAGCTTTAGCGGCAAAAAGTCTACCACAGAATACAAATATATAATCGTCATAGATAATTACTTATATATAAATTTATTATTCTTGCTACTTTTATTATCTAAAGTCGTAAGAAAAATGTATCTTGGCGTCTGTATAGTTCTCAACTGTTTGGGTAATACCATGGCTTAACTTTTCATCATGTCTCTGGTCTCGGATTTTCCTCTTTGACTTCGCCAGAGGCCGATGGTCTTTGCCATCTCGTCCATTTTGGCAGATGATATACACAGTTGTTGCCTCTGTGTGTGTGTGTGTTTCTGTTGAGATGTCTACCGGTCTAACTTTCCCATACTGTTCCGACCAGCAGGAGTCAGGTCATTTTAAGTCACAGAGCTTCTAGTCAACACCTCTCAATTCTGTGCGAAACAGACACCTTCATTAGACTCACGCAAACACAGAGCTTCCTTGTAGGTATTAAATGGAAGCCTCATAAAGGATTTCGAAACAATAAACGGTTTTAAGCGTTTTGAATTAGACTTTAAAATGTTACTATTTACCATTACCATTATTATAAGCCATAATTCCAAAATAACTTAAGATCCCTAATACAATTCTAAATCAATGATCGGCAAATTAAGTTAATAGCGAAGCAGAAGTAAAAATCAGCTTAAAAATCGTGTTGGTATGTGTTTCTTTTCCAGCAGGCTCTACGGAAGAAACGATGACTTGCTTGCCGTCTTGTTACTGTTAACTATTTAGCTAAACAAAACTACGATCAGTTTTCCATTCATTCTACAATAAACTAAATAAAAACTCGTCCGGTGCTCAACGTCGTATCAAAATGAAACCGACACGCGAAGTTTCACTGTAAACTTTTTTAAATAACTGCTTACGGAACCAAAATGTGATCTTTACGTGATATTTCCAAGATATTAAATATGAATGCAAAATTCAAGTAAATATATAATGATGTCTTTGTTGCTCTTCACGTCAGTCATTTAAGTTAAAATGTAGATTGATTTTTTCACTAATACGTAAAATTTGTATGTACGAATATGTATGTAACACACTCACACACAGAGTATTGGAAATAATCATGTAAGCAAAGTAGAAAATTGGTATAAATTGCAAAATAACACATGACAGAATCGCATCTCAAGCATACAATGAAGTACAGTCATCACGTGTTGATATAGTACACCATGAGTAGTTGTCGCAAACAATCAGAAACTGCCTCACTTTATACTTGAACAAGGACTGTAAAAGTACAGGCAGTTATATCATTGTAGTGTGGCGAATGTGTGGTGGATACTAAGTCTCCTGGGAAGAAAATATCACATGACAGTGATATAGAAATCAAAGTCATAGCTAGCGAAGGCTACTTTATGCATTAAATTGCAGCCCGACTTCATTTATGTTCTCTGCGTGATAGACAGTGATCCTGTAAAGATCTTGTGAACGATCTTACTGCAGGTACAGGTGTAACACTTTTTCAAGAACAGTATGATGCACATTAGCACGATGTGTTCTTAATGGATGTGCAGCTTCTAAAAAACTTACCGAACAGCGAGGCTGAAATGAACAGCAGAAATTAAACAGCGGGGTGACCAAACCGGGAAGAAGGTGCTCTCTCTTTACGGATGTGTCCAAGTTTGAACTGTTTGGAGATAATCAACGGAAATTTATCCGAAAGCGAACCGGGGATCGGTATAACAGTCAGTGAAGCACGGGAGTGGCTATATAGAAGTGTGAGGCCGCATATCAACCAAGAATGTCGGATATTTGGCTAAAATCGAAGGTATACTGACTATTGAGAGGTGCAGCGGGTTCTCATCCATCCTGCCATTCTTCTAGAAAGGTATCTCATTGGACGAGGATTCATTTTCAAACATGACATTTACCTCGAGCATGCAGCTAATTGGGTGAAAACTCTGCAACGTAAAGTGACTGATTAAACACTCATAAAGATGCCTGTACCTGCACAAAGTCCTGATATGAACATTGATGAGGCTCTGTGTGGAGCCATATGGCTACTGAAAAAGTCAAACGGCAACCAGACACCTTGGATGAATTGTGCAAAGTGCTACAGGATAATTGGAACAACATTCCACAGTCATACACTGATAAATTATATGGCACATGAAAACAAGGTGTCCTGCCCTACATAAAGCGAAGGGCTCACACACCAAACACTAATGCATTGTACAAAGTATTCATTTTATTTGTGTATGTTGTCCGAAATAATGAACTGTGTATGTATTGTATACATCTCACAGTTGCAATTACTCATTGTTTGTGCACATCCAGTGTGTTTTTTTTCTTTAATTACTTCCAGTGCTGTATATAATACTTTGAAACTAGCGAGAATTAAAAATAAAAAATTTTCTTTCATGTATTCGGCTTAAATGGTGTAAACTGAAAATGGCGCTGGAAAAGCGTCATCTTGGGGTAAAAAAATGGGATTTTAAAAATACATTTCTGAAGAAGGACAGGTGTTTCACCGACATGCTCAAAGACATTTTGAGTTGAAAGAAACAAGGAAAAGTTATACTTAGCCCAACCAATAACTGCTTTATCCTTGTCGATTGTTATATTTTTTTAAAATCCTAATTTAAATACCCTGACCGCCTGCTGCCCGCGCCAATCAGTTCTCCTGCATTTAAGAGATCTTCTTTTTTTTTAAAAAAGAAGAAAACTCTTCACGACGTTCATTGTGACGAACTGATTGGGTAGGCTCCGTGTCTTTATTAGCACCCTGAACCAAACGATACTATATGGCGCGTGCCTTTAGACGATAGTCTCAGCGGCCGTCATTAGCAGAGTTCTCGTCACTCGGGAGAGACTTCAACCATTTCTTTTTTTCTTTTTACATTTGACTTCACCGTCTGCTCGTTAATCATAATCATTATGCAATCCCTAACATAAAAGCAGCTTAATTAAAAGTTGATTTTAAAGAAGCGTCTGTTTGATGAGTGCAAGTTCATATCTTTGCCATTGTTTCGTAACATTTATTATTATTAATAGTAATTATTATTATTATTATCATTATTATATTAAATAATGTTAGAATATTTTTAAGTACTTTCACGATGCGCTAAACAAGAAATAAAAAGAGCAAAAGTTCTAATTTATCTAAAAGATTTAAAATCGGGAACAGTATTAAACTATGTTAATATAACCTACATTTAAAGAATTTTAAATGTCTTAGACTATGTTACGTCTCAGTTTGCTTACGTCATGTTTTCGACTGTCACTGGAAGCTGTCCAGATATCTGCTACTGTTTCTAACATTATAACAGAGTAATGAAGATACTTCACAGACATGTCTTGTACATACTGACCAAGTCAATGAAAGTAGAGTCCAACTCCTCGTTACATTTACTTGTCTTCGCTGAGAAAGTGAGTTCGTCCATAATTTATAGATCGGACCATTATTTCCAACACTGCTATAATAAGTCTCCAAGGTAAGCAGGAAGCATTTTCCCAACAAAACGGGTGATGTCGAAAACACGTGATAACCGATGTTTTATTTCATAATTTCCCCATACTCGAATTACGCGAACCGAGGTCGGTCACTCCATTCGCCGTGCATTGAATAAGTCATAACCCTATTACCGCATGGAAGTGAAGCAGAAGTATTGGCAAACATTTACTATGAAGTAAAACAGCTTTTCTATTTATAGACAGATATCTAAATTCTATCAGGTACAATACCTTTGACGATATCGGTACATACATCTAGAACCAATACAACTGAGAATGGACAGACTACAGATGCTTCACTAGGTCTCCAAACTCATAATACAAAGCACACATGGAACCTATGAGAACATCTTGATAGTTAATTACGGACCACACGACCAAGACCAGTTTCATGAGCATTTGACGGAATACATGAAAACTTCGTGGTGAAACCTTCACGAGATCAGCACTGATAATCCACTTTACACGTTCCACGCAATGCAAGAGGTGCTAATATCCAGTAATGAAATTGAATAGTTTTTGTGCATACATTAGATATAGTAAATCTACATGTTCAAAACCTACGGAGTTCAATTATTACAACAGTGATCGAAGTCAGAGCCTCCACGGTGTCGAGGATTTTAACACTTGGCTATGGTGCCGCACTCAATATGACGTTCTTTTGTTTGGCTATCATTAAGTTTTGTGTAAAAAAAGTTTTGAAAAATGAAGCGTTTCACAGAAACTTTGTGAAAGCAAATAAAAGAACAAACAAACAAGTATGTAAATAAGTCGACCCGATGGAATGCAGAACTATGGGTCACACTTCTTTGTCAGATGATGCGATTCTATTTCCTGTAACGACGAATCACAATACCAGTGTTTAATTTTATGATTACGGTAATTCTCAGCAAACTTAGGACATTTTGTTGTGTTAAAATCTTTCCGTTAAGCATATTAATCCACACAGATATAAACAACATTAAGCAGGTTCTTTCAACAATTAGCATAAAGAAACGTCTTGTTTCATACAATAAGGAACACTCCAGCACAATTTTCCTGTGATTCTCAGACTGGAAGCAAGTCAATAGCGTTAGTTTGTCGTTTTGATTTCGATCAGTCCGCCGAGTTACTTCGATCTATTTGCTCGATCGTCATAGTAAATAATTTTCTCGGCCTAACCATTGTTTGTTTACTGCATCATTTCAGAAGGACGAACAAGTCCACGCAATAAACTCCTGGGGGGGGGAGGATATTTAAATGGATCGTTTCCTTCTTTGAAAAGAAAAAAAAACTGCGTGTTTTCCCTAATCGTGCACTCTCAATCCACTTGGACGTTAGATATAACATCAAATCTTTGCTTTTAAGCTAGTAGGAAAACGAAGAATGAAAACTAAATAGTTGTAGAGTAATTCCTAAAGTCTGCATAAGGGTCCATTTCATAAGAAAGTAGTCAACAGAAGTTCAGTTTTTCTTTTCAAATCTACCGGAAATAAATCTAAAATTCTTCACATTTGCTACTTATCAACATTTTCTGTCGATACCATATAGTTGTCTTGTTATAAGCTTCCGGATTAAGTGGGGGAGGTGGCTCTGGATCCTCGTGATTTCAAAATTAGGGATCATGTGGGTACACACGAATCGGGTTTGCACGACCACTTCTCGAAGTGGGAGACCGCGAGCGAAGGTCTCTACTAGAGCTCTTTATTTTCACCTGTGAGAGGAAACCAGAAAAAATTGTACAATGGACGAACCTCAAACTCAGCCACTCTCTGCAAAAATGAATATCATGCAACTGACTGTAGTCCACCAGGCTATCCACTACACTAATGCGCAGCTGAAAGCTTTAAGAGTAGATTTATTGCGTGTATCAGATTTCCTTTTTGTCTATATATTCGTCACACTGTTTGATGATGAAGGGCAAATAACTCTTGATCATTTCTAAGAATTTATTGTCAGCGACCAACGCTTGAAGATTTTCTCAGCGTTTTATTAATCTTGTTTGTCTATCTGCTGTGACGAGTATATGCTTTCATTACGATCAGCGTCCACGTCGTTTATATTCAACTATGGTTTACATTAGAAATAAGAAATCTGTCAGTAAACATCCGCTGAACAAAAGTTCATTTTTATTTTTAATCAATCAATAAGCATCCTTTTGAGCCATTTACATGACATTTGCTGTTTTTCGTTTTTAGTGTTTTGTAAATGCAGCATTCTGTGGTTCTTTATGGCGGGTATTAAAACATATCTTCCTCGTAGATATAAACTCTATCTATTATTAAACGGCTGTAAATGTCGCGTACAGATAGACTTTACTTTTATTTACTGACTCAGTAAATCGATTCTGTCCAGAGCCATTTGGGTACAAAGAGCTACGGCAGTATATTAGATATGATAAATCCACCCTTTCAAGATTCGAAAGATGACGTCACATCTAGATGCAGCTATGTTGTAACGGCGGATACTGGAAAAGTGGAGAAAAGGATATAAAATCCAAGATACTATAAACAACTTTCCACGCTAGAAGACATAGAATTTAATAACTTTAGAAGAAAAAAGAATAAACATTTAGGAATAACGTAAAAGATCGTATATCAGACGGCAATGACCCTCTGGAACCAAACAACGGCTGCCACCATGGCGAGAGAATGCACTATGTAGTGAATGTCGTCTTAGTTAGAAAAGTAAATAATATTAAAACCTTTTTAACTGATTGGTTAGGAGACGATGTTACATTTGATTCTTAAAATTTGTTTTGCAGTAATCTGTAGTCTTAAAAGCAATATGATGCTTTAAACCATTCCAGGTGGTATAAAAGGATAAGTCAGAAGATTACAAGGTCGTTGTCACATACCCATGAACAAACGGATCTAGTATTTTTGTATATAAACTTATACTAACAATTGTCTATTATTAAAATAACTAAAATTTAAAAAATAGAGAACAAAGCGCGCACGCACAAACACACATACACACAAATAAGAAAAAAGCAACAGAAACTTGATTTTATTTATCTTTTTTCATCATCTTTGCCTAATTGAGAAACGAAACGGAGATTTTGTCATATTGTAGCCCGGAGATATTAATCAGTGAATTGATTTATGATTTTATTCCACAAGCACATTATTCAAAAGTTTTGAAAAAAAAACAGCAGAATTTAATCACGAGAGAAATAATTGATACCAAAACTGCACGTGCTGCTTGAAGCATAATAAAAGAATAACACGGTTCCGTTTAAGATATATTTGAAGCAAATCACCGACAGAAAGAAGGAAAATACTTAATGCGAAGAGAACACATATAATTGGGAAGATCTCGGAGTAGGTATAACACAATCGTGAGCAATTTTCAGCTAAACTTTCGAGGTATAAACAGCAGTAACCTACACATTTATTTGTATAATTTCAAACGCTAAGAAGAAATAAATTGGTTATGGCCTCAAGTAAAGTGTTCTTATGTACGCTGTATTTTTTTCTAAAGTCACGTTTCCTCAGCTAGTATGTCGATTAATTTCTCAACCATTATTCGTAGAGATTAAAAGCGAACTTATGTCCTATTTATATGGCTCAATATGTAGAAAAGATGTGCGCGCGCACACGAATATACTGACTGAATGTATATTGTTTAACTAGTAAAACCTATTTTTGTTTTGTAAACGTTTTAAAGGACATTTGAATGGTTCGTCTCAAATAAAGCAAAATGATTTTATTTTTCGAGTAGAGGAAAGTAGAAACAAACAAAAAGAATTTTTAAAGCAAACTTTAAAAAAAAAAAATTTCTAAATGACAATACGCGTACATTAACTTCTCGAAAAAATGTTATTACCACTAAAATTACAAATTGTGCGACTCTTTCTCGCTGAAAATAGAAGTTTATTTTGGACATTTTCTATCACCTTAGTGGTAATACCACTAAGTAATAAGCTTACGTACTGGAGATGCTTCTTGTCGGCTTAGTCACGAGACGTACTGCTTGTGGTTTTAATGAAGCTAGATACATTTTTTTAAATTTTACTTTATATTCCAAAAATATCTTGTTTTTCTAAGCAAACTGTTGCGTATTTTAAGGGCGGTGAAATATTTGGGGCCATGCTAACGGTCACAGTAGATCCAGGTTCTTCATGTATTAGAAAAGTGAGCCTAGTTATTTCCGGTCGGTCAGGGATTCTCTCAGATATGTTGGCCAAGCAAAACAAGGAAGCGGTAGATTTCTTCGATCTCGGGTGAAAATCCGCGATGATTTTCGTGCGTCTTCGATGCAGTGAAATATGCCATGCGTTAATTGATAGCATCGTTCAGTATAACTGAAACCGCCTTGAAATACAAGCAAATAATCGATAAAATAAGAATTTCTTCTTGCCGAACCGATATTTTAATTTTCGAGATCTAAGGACATTCCACACAGCGAACTGAAGAGGAATTAACCTTGTTGGCCGTGGTATGGCTTGGGGGTGTTTTGTGTGGTTGTGAAGGTGCAAGCCAATCGAACCTTATCCGCAGAATCTCAAACACATACCCAAAAAATCCCTATTCAATCTCTTCATTTATAGATGAGGGAGAAAACCAAAAATCACGGAGGAAACCCAAATCTGATAAAAGTGATCGAGAAGCCATGCCAAAGAGGTATACAAACGTGACCCGGATTCGAACTCGAGACTTTGACCATAGCAGTCCAGCTGTCTATAACTGGACCACCGCCTCACCCACAAAACTGTTAACGTTGATCTTGACAATTTTTTTATTTAACAAAGACTGAGAACAAATAATTTTTTTAGTTGCTTCAAGTTGGCACATGTATCTTGATTGGTTCGCCTAGATTGAGTCGCTTGACTTCATCTTTACAAGGAAAAAAATCGTCTAATTGGGAGGCAACGAACGTTTGAGGCGCTATCTAAGAGCTCGATAATTAGCGCAGGCAGTTCCCGGACAGCACTGTTCACATATAACTTGGAGTAAGCCGAGGCCAAGTAAATGTCACATCCTAAAATTGTCTTCCTTCTTCACCTCATTCCAGAATTCGATTATTTATTTTTTTTGCTTGCCAAGATGCTGGCTGACGTAAGGAAATTTTCGCATATCATAGTGTTTAATGAGATCGGGATTCAGTTAGATAGCGTTTTGGTAAATTGTCAATGGTGGATAAAAAATTAGGGAGGATCGCTGATTTGTGTGTAGTAGTGAGCTTTAAAAACAGGATTTTCTCGACTAGATTCATTTTTTAAAGGTACAGAAACCAACAATAACAAATGACCTAAGCTTCTGGCTAACAATCAGCAAACAGATGTACTGTCTGCAACGGATCTACCTCTAAATTGGCATCTGTTGTTTGTACCTTATTAGAATTTCACATGTAAAACAAAACAAAACACCAAAAAAGCTAGCGAACAAAATATTTAGTTTCTAACGGTGACTATTGCAGTTCATTGCTTAAGTCATGGACACGTGGTTGCTTCTCTTCTGAAATACCATATAGATGCATCACTTTTGGAATGCAATGGTATCTATGCTGTGATAAAAATAGGCAGTCAGTTAGCGTAAAGGTAACACAGTATATGCTTGCCAAGATTTGGGCTTGTTGATTCCTTGCTGAATGGTTGCTAGCCATTGGTATTGGTTTTCTCGCTTTTCTGTAGTGTCCTGTCCGTGCAGGTTTATCCGGCCGCTCTGGATACCTATCTGCCATTACTAACCACAAAAGTTCAAAGCAGGATCTGGAAAATATCTGTAACGACATGATCGGAAAATTCTTTGGAAAATGTTAGAGCTAAAAGCCTGTAATTTTGGAATGAGGTAGTTACATTCACTATTTGTTTATACGGTTTACTTCTGTACCGGAACGGGCTTGTGAAGCACCCGGCTGAACTTTGAAAGCGGACACTTTGGTCTGCACCATCAACTAGAGATTGAAATGTGAAGATCTTACAAGATTAATTTATTCTTTATATCTTACAAAGCACCGGGTAAAATTACCTCCAAGAGTTTCAATATCATTATAATTAATGTTTTTCTTTTGATGTACTTAACAATGAGTTACATGAACACCGATATTGAAACATCTGAAAAGAGAAAAGTAAGTTGTTAAAGTTGTTCAAAATTTACATAAGAAAAGTGAACTGTTGTCAGTGGCACAAAGGAAATGATCTTTTTTCTTCATCGTGCAGTTAAACTTCGCTTACAGCGTCCGAATGATCACCCACTGCTAGATAGGTCACCATGCAGCTGTCTGTAGTTGTTTAAGGTAGATATGTTACAGCACAACTTACCATATTCTCCTTCAGAAAGGTTACATCACCAGGTAAGGTCAGCCTGCAGATAATTTTTGTTGTTAAAAGTAGGCAGATCACATTGCTGATTTCCATTTTATTCTTCACTTTGAAGATAATCGCAGTGTCTAGTGGTAGACGGATTACGGTACCAGTTACCATCGATGTATTTTTATTTGTTTTCCCTTTGTTTTTGACTTTTATGCTCTGCTTATTTTGTTTTGATTTGACAGCTGAAATTCAAATTTTCACCATTAGAATTTACTTGGCAACATCGATCAAACGGTTTAGGTACAGGAAATCCACCAAAGAATAGATTTATCAATATTTTAGATGAAACTGTATACTTCCTATACATTAAGGCCAAATTAGACTTGACATCTAATAAAATATTGCTAGCTGTGAACATAAGCAATGCCAGCATGTAGCGTGTAATGCATTTTGTCTACTGGGTGTTGCGAACTTGTATCATTCTCTGACCTAAACTAACAATTGATCCACAGCGTGGACAATGCCGGCTATTCCCAGTATGGTGTCAATCTGATTGCGATTCTGCATTTGGCACGCTCTCAAGATCTCCATTCTTCAAACTCAGCGTCCTCACAGAAATTGAATGTTGTTGTAAACATGGGGATTTTAATCTGATTGCCAACCTCTGACTTCAGTTCTGCTAGATAACTTTTTCATTAACTTTATATTAAAACTTACTTTATTTACTTGTCTTTTGTTGCTAATGCATACAAAACAGAGAAAACAAGCAATCATTATAGCAGCATTTTGATGAGGATTCACTGCTACATGTTTAGCAAATGTTCATCGATTGTAGAGAAAAGAAGCTAATAAAATCGAGTAAAAATTACGAATGGCGTTGCTGCAAGGCGCTAAACCTATCGCAGAAGAAAGAACGCGAGGAACAAAACACGTTATGGTTTTTCTTTGCTACAAGCAGTTTATGGGCGGAGTAATACCGATAGATATAGCAATCATTAATGGGTTTTATTATGAAACAGAAACAAATGGAAACTAGTTTCGTCACCACATATGTTATAGATTTCATTGTATTTATTTGATGATTTTTTAAGAAATAGACGAAGATAATTAACATGAAGCGTAGCGCACACTCGCTTGGAAAGAACTGCACTCGAAGTGGAATCTGTCGCTTGTTCTGGCTGTGCTCCGCGTGCGTTTCTTCCGGGTGCTCAGATTTCCTACCTAAAGAAGAGATTTGTTAGTAGTTTTTCCCTCAATGAAGGCGTCACTGGCCAGCCGGATTACTACGCTTTCCTCGTACCTTTAAGATCACACCCGTAACACTACCTATTGTCGGATTTCAACGTAAGTAAATACAGAAGAGGAAACGTGTTTCATTGTGTAGTTTTAGCATCTCAACCAATTTTTACAAATTGATAACAACGAAATATAACAATAGAAAACGTTTATTTTAAATTGATACTACATTCACATATTTTTCTAACAAACATTTAAAGTTCATTTTCATTCTTAATTTATTAAATTTGAAGTATTTTGAAATATTAAATTTAGATTTAAATTGAAAATATAATAAAGCTAGCCCGACTGTATTCTATTTTATTTTGAAGCTAGGATTAATTATTTCATTTATAGACTAAATCGATTTTGACGTTAGCTTAAAGTTGATTTTATTATTATTACATTTAAAAATTAATCAGATTAAAATTGTATTCTAAAAAAGAAAGACTTTGCAAATAATGGCTTGGGTTTGTAATTAATGATATTATATTTTAACTTGAAATTTAAACAACTTTTTTTTCTTTTCTTTACGCCAAAGAATTCATGTTGTAATTGTTATTTTCCGGAGATAATTTTTTAAAAAATCTTTCTAAAAGGTTGAATTCATAAAAGTACGCTCTTGAAATATTGATTCTGAAGGTTCCACAGAAGTAAAACATGGAAATACACAATACCGACAGCAAAGCCGGCCCGGTGGGGCAGGTGGTAGTGGGTTAGCTCCGTAAGGGGACCGTTGCTCCTGTACCGGGTTCGATCCCAGGTTGGGGTCGGAGGAGACTTGTCGCTGATGATCGCCATAGCGTTAAACAGCTGTACGGCAATTCCCTGGTGCCCGACTTTAGAGAGACGATCTTGGGGGCCCACGGTGTCGGGGGACCAGGCCGCTTGGCGGCTCGACGAACATCTCTCAGTTACGAGGAGGACTCGGCATTTGGACGTCCAAATCGCTTAACAACAACAGACGGCTGAGCACGATCGACGAAGCTGCACGTACGATCAATTTGGATTCAAGCTTTTGACAATAAATTAACGGGAATATCCACTGAAAATATTTAATAAAAACAACAAATACATCAGCGAAATTTGACTTCGAGAACACTTTCCTGTGAGTTTGGCTTTTTTGTGTGTGTTGAATATTACTTTTAGTTATTTCAAAAAGTAAATTCCATGAACGTTTTGCTTAAATATACTATAGAAAAAGTATAATAATAACTTAATGTCTAAATTTAAAAAATAAATAGATATCATACTTGAGAAAGTCAGACCAATTTTACGACACATGATCCATAGTAGAAACATTTTTATTGTCTTAATAGCGACTTTCATAAGTTTTATTCTTCATCGCTAATTAGTTACTTAAGCAATTTATGTCTAATTTAAGTATCTACTCTTTTAATAAGTTTAGTTAAATAATAATCAAGATTTACGAAAGGAAGATGTTTATAGTTACATTAACGGAATAGTTGTAATTTGAAAATAAAATATTAACGCATCGCATATCACGTCAGTTTTTTTTTTTTTTTTTTTCGTGGGACAGCCTAGTAGTTCTAGTTAGTAGTTGTGTTGAATTGGCTGTATATTTAGTCAACACGGTCGTAATGCAAAACACCTGGGTTAGAGATTTGTCGTTACGAAGGGTTAACTTAATGAGGAAGGTACTGTCACAGACCATACGGCTCAACCCGTGCTAATTCATACAGATTTGAAGGGTAATGGGAAGCACGAAACTTTCTGAGGTTAAAAATGTGAACACTCGATAATCTTTCTTTACGAGGGAAAGTGGTAGACTGGAATGTTTTCAAGAACTACTAGGTTATCCGCATGCGTATACTAAATTACCCTGAAATTCATACAGCCAAACCTTTGCTTCTGTTGTTTTGCGACTTTCAAGGCAAAGGTCGGTATTCGATCACGTTTTTAAAAACCAGATAACTCGCAAAAAAAGAACAGGTTGATTGCAAATAACATTAACGATTACCAGCAGGGTAATGTTAACGAAAGACAAATTTCACTTTTTCTTACCGTCGACTCCATCACATTCTTGCTGATCCTTTTTGTTAATGGCTGATCACCGTCAAATCCATCACCACGCAGATGATCGTTGTTGTTAAAGGAAGATTGATATCGTTACCGTCATCATGCAGCTAATCGTTTTTTTTTCAACAGCAGAACAATACAACAGTAGCAGAATTATAATTGCCGTGTTTCTTTCTAACGATGTAAAGAACCAAGTGAGGCTGTCTAGCAGAGAGACTTCTAGCCAGATACTCTTCATTTCATTATTTCCAGTAGTCTGTCTGGATTTCTCATACTCGTAGAAGGGCAAAATAAATCGTGCAGTCCGGTGGTGAATTGCATAAGATAAAATTACAACGGTAGCATTACACAAGCTGATATTACTAGTACAGATTGTATTCTTAAAAAAATAAATTACTATTATTTCACAACTTTTTGCTGTTTTTATTCTTTTGGTCAAATTGCTCACTAACAAATATATAAGGGTAGTCAAATAAGATCTTCGCTGGTAAAGTCCTGCTGTAAATATCTTATCCAGAAGAGAATATACCTCCGTGTATCTCTGCCATTCAAGAAGTCAATACTTTTCTTTGGAAACTGCACTTTTCTTTTCTCATAATAATAATATAATAATAATAATAATAATCAGTACTCATAGGAACTTAAGTGGCGGCGCATCGTTATTAATAAATCTTAAACCATTCTCGGCACTCAACCTGGCGCCTTGAATTGTCGATGCCAGTTGTAGCTTTGTCTTCCCTGGGCGGCGGTGAGAGAGTCTGGCGCCAGTAATCCTTAGTTCCGTTGAAAGTAATTATTCTACTTTCCATATCACATGTTGAAAAGATTTATCCACTTTTATTTCCATATCAAATAAACGGTTCAAAGCAACCACTATATTGTTAAAAATTAAAATACTAGATTAAAACGCTATCGCGGCCAGTGAGCGGCGACGGCTGCATATCACAATTGAGCTCTGTTAACGTAATGAGCGAGACACATAGCAGACACTGGACGAAAAAACCCCTCTTCACTACATTTCTAACAAGTCAAAAGACTGTTTTTGCGTAATATCTACCCGCTTTCATATTAAATGTCATGTGGATACCACGTAAAGATGGTCTACTACTACCTGATAGCAGCCATTAAAAAGAAGTAACACTGATGGTTTGTCCAAGAGGGTTACTGAGTGCCATATACAGAGACAGCCCTATTAATTGTTCAAATAGATTGGAAAATTATCAGTAGATATTTTGCATAGGGCAGAGAGCTTCTGTTAAGTCTAATGTACTGAAAATATCAGTCTATGTAAAGCGAAATATTATAATTATTCTGTTTAACAACAACTGCATAATGAACGGAAATGTTTAATTATTTACGTTGCATATACAAGCATATATAACTTCACCCTTGCATCTGTACAATACATTGCTATCTTTGTCTGCTCTGATCAAGCAACGCATTTCCGCCGCTTACAAGTCAATCCTCTCCATTTAGTTTTCAGCAGAAACAGATGCATTCGCAACCTAACAGTATTCCTTCAGAGTCGGACACAATTAGTTTTCAAAAAACAAAACGCAAAATTCATTAAAACATGTAGCATCTATGACGATAATATGCGGATAAATTTTTGATGACGTCATAATCAAGACATTTGGGACACTTTATTACGTTCTTCGCATTGTGAAAGATTAAAAAACGTCATCTAAAACTCGCTATATTTGATGGCTACCTTGACAGAATACCTATCCACTTTGTAAATTACCAGGAAAGTTTAAATGAGACCGAGTCGGAGAGCATTACATCGATTTTATTTCAGTCAGGTTTTATTTGAACGACTCTAGTATGCTGGCTAGAAATTCCCTTTACCTTTTTCTTTGCTTGACACAAGATCCAACCTTTAAGATTAAAACAGGGGAATTCTGTGCTCAAACCTATCAGTTCTATTGCAGTCTTTTCACCATTCTAAAACTTTTGAATTACTCGAAAACTCTATTTATGCATTTGTATTTATTCTTATAAAACGAATTTATTTCATTAAACTAGGCACGTCTAATGAAGAAAAACTTAAATAGAAGCTAATGTTCCCCTAGAGAAATACGAATCGAAATCCTGTATAGGCCAATTAGAAATAATTAACTTTTCTTCCTCGATGCGTTTCTAAGAGGAACCATGACAAACACAATACTTGCAATTATCATATAAGAACGAACGGGATCCACTAACTCACGACTCAAGGCACGGCTAAAGTTTATGCCTCTTCTGAGGGTTTTCTTTACATAGCTGGAGAATTGACTTAAATACAGATCTCCTAGAGGTTATATGTCCCATTAAGCAGGGGTTTGTTACGTTTAAATTCTTCTCTCGCTTCCCTGTTGGCAACCAGCGCACGGGGGAAAGAGGTAATCATCGTAGAAAAATGCCTTTGTTAGATTTCTTTAAAAGACAGTCCTGCTTTTGCGGCGGCAAGTTGTGGCAGTCAGTTTGGTAACGAAGACACCACCATCTTGCAAAAATTCAATTAAGGACCTTTATTAAGGGGTACAGGCCATCAAGTCCGCCGAAGGCCCACCTCATAATATAAACCTATAAACGGTCTGAAGCAAAATTATTTCCCTTTCTTCTGACCTCTCTCAGTGCGGATCCAGCCCAACCATGTTGGTGAGTTATGCTGTCACTGGACGTCATGGTTACCACCCCACCGACATATCAAACATGATAAATAAAACATATATAAGCAACTAAATGGTTGCTCGCATCATACAGACGCGCGAAACTTATATTCAAGAAAAAGATATTGATTGACTTGAAAGGGTTAGGCATAACATTTCTAGACTGTTTCCAGGTTTTAACCATTTTAAATTATGGATACATATTTGAATTTCGAAGAGATATCTGTCGGGGGTTTTCAAATTACAATAAAAAAGAAGAATATTATTTTTATTATTACCTTGAACATGGGAATAGCAGTAAAAAAAGCATTCGGTCATCTCCTATTATTAAGACAATTAAAATTTTCTTATGTTTCTGAGCGCTTTAATACAAGAAAAATAACTTTTATGAATAATTCATATTCCAAATAACTGAAGCAAATTATTGGAAATTCGTTTAACAAGGTAGTCTAAATACATTTAAAAGAACAGTCTCTACGTGGTCCCTACGTGACATTAAAAAGATTAAACTTAAACCGATTCAATGCCAAGTGAACTCTGTTTAACAGGTAAGACTTTATTTCAGTTATTCAAAATGGAAGGTCCATTTTCATCAGTAAGTAAACAACTCGACTTTTCAGTATAAGTAACGAAAACGTTTTAACCTTGCTCTAAAAAAGGAGGGGTGCTATTCTGTGAGAAACTACGACGAGGGTTGCCTTGGTTGTCGTCATTGGTCAGCGAGCTCAGGACATTGATGGTGGGCTCCCTCGACAAAGCACTTCGTTTCCCTGGCAAGTAAATCCGAAAAATAAACAACAACAAATGGCGTCGTTTTGTTCGGGCTACAATATCGTTTTATACCAAAATTCTTTTTCTCAAGTTTTATCTTTAAAGCACAAAAAAAAAAAATACAAATAATTGTTGTTGATATGTCGTACACCAGTCTCAATACTGAAGACAACCCTGGTAAGGGAGCGTAGTGTCGAGATTATACGCCAGGGGTCCCACCGTTCCGACTTCTGCAGAGAAACGTCTACTTGGACTTTTCATTTATAGATGTGAGAAGAAAGCCCCCCGACCGACTGGAGGAAGACGAGGTGGAAGAAATCGCTATCTGGAATCGAACTCAGAATCTCAGTCTTGGTTAATTACTGAGCCACCGTCAAAAGAAAACGAAAACAATCAATATTATCATTGCTATCTCTCTCATTTATTTGGAGTTGATAAATGATCGCGAAGCAATCAAACTTTGAAGAATATATTTTTACATAGTTACGGAGCTACCAACGAGAAAATGCTTCCTGACTGTACGTATTGCATTTCACGTCCTGCTGAGTAAATTAGTGATGTCTATGCTTACTCTGATTTCTGTCTCTTGAAGATTTGTATCTTTAGCGGTGATATATGTGATCCACTCTGGCTTGGGCGGAAATAGAGTTCTCGATATAATCGAACAGCGCCGTTTTCTTTTCAATAATGCAATGTAAATGGGTATTTTACGTGTTAAAGAGTAGTCATAACCTTATCAACACGAGGAGTTGAAGACAATTTACCGTTGTTTGCTAAAAGTAGAAGCATACCGAAGTAGAGCCTTCTGTTTTTTTTCCCCAGTTCCATCGTCCCTTGGAAACAGACTATTTAAAACCCGATGGATTATGGCCGGAGTTTTAAGACGAGATAGTGCCGGCATGCTGAACATATAGGAGACGTCGCCACTGGATCGAAAGTAAATGAGATTTGCATGCAAATACCCACCCGTCCACTTCTTCCACACACACACACACACACACACACACAAAAAAAATCCACGCGCATGCTGCGAATTGGATCAATCAAGATCCATCAGCGCCGAGGCAGAAGAGAAAATTGATTTGTGCCTCGCGACGAGTTCTTGTAATTTAGATATCTACAAATGGACGGAACGTTTTATCACTGCTTTTTTAACAAATCACGAATGCTTTTCCCGCACTTATTTAGGTGAATGGAAATTGGAAATGAAAGTCAGGCCACTCTCGGCGAACGGGTCAAGCAGACACTGATGAAAATCCACTGCCTAGTTGGACGGGAAGACGAGTAGATGCTGTTTTGAATGGCACGAGAACATCCTTGATTGTTGTCTCAATGCCAATATTTTCGCTGCTCGAAATTTATCGCGAACCGATAATCGAACACTTTTTGTATTAGTTTTTAAGCATTGCGATTTTATTTACCAACGCGAACATACAAATTACACATTAGTCTGGCTAATGTTAATTGTCAAATTCTTCTCGGCAAACGTGAAGGCGCATTTGGCGAACCCCATTAATCTATATACGTTGCACTTTTAAAATTAAACATGATTTTCTCTTTCACTAGACCAAAATTCGTCATTACTTCATCTTTAATCGCTAACATAAAGAATCAGAAGAGTTTCTGTACTTAGCATATATATGATACTGACCAAGTAAATGCCACGTAAAGATGGTAGTTTGATTCTGTCTATGGCAGTCGTTAGAGATGAGGTAAGGATAAATCGACGCTCAGAGAAGATATCTCTGCTGCGGTTTTTAAAGTGTTTTTTGTTTCTATGCGCACTGATGACATTTTGTTCAATGTTCCAGCTGGAAGTATAAAATGAGGAATTGTTTTTCTAAGAAAAGTCACTAGCGTTAAATTGACGGGAAAAGGCAGTAAACAGGATGTTTTAGATAAAACATTTATTTATAGACGAACGAAACATATACTGATTTATTTACTGACAGCTGTTTAGTTTTTCTCAGTGATGCGACTTGTAAATCAGTTACCAGGGCGAAGTTAGTAGACTATACTATGAATTAAGTCAAATCAACAAAAAACACTTTTTTACCGCAGAATTCCAAATCTGCTTAATTTTTTTTTTCTTTACGCATTTGATTTCAGATATTTGAGGTGTCGTCCATTTTACGTACAGAGAAAAGCTTATATACCTCTCTCTCTTTTGTTTTGAAATACGTTTTATAATCTATATAAAGGCGCTAAAAAGAATAATTTTTTAAATCACTACTTTTTCCAGTTTATCAACAATATGAACCTTGTAAATGCACGTTGCAAAACATCGGTATTTATGTTATAACCTTTATCAAAAATTGGTAAAAGTTTACTTTTGGAAAATCAAGTATAAGCATTTTGCATGATTAAATCTTGAAGATGGCCACAAAAAAATCTACGACGACTGTCTTTGCGAATCTCTTGATATTTACTATGAGGCCACGAGGTTAATCGGACTCTTCCCTTCATGTTCTCTGCTTCGACTTCAATAGTTTTTCCAGCTTCTCTCAAACAGAGCACCTGCTTTCTTTTTTTTAAGTTCACTTCATCAAATCGTTATCATTTATTTTCTCTTTCTTGAACGTAATTGATATTTATATCATTTCATCTTTTAGTCATCTTGTTAGTGTAGCGCGCTCGCTCGTTATGGGAGCGGCCCTCATCTTGTGCCAGTTTTGTTTCTGATTTATGTAAGATATATTAATAATGGACTGGTTAATAGTTAAAGCCCTTCACCAAACTTATCAAGCTTCAGGGATCAGCTAATTCGGACACTGACTTTACTCGAGTCCAGTCAGACTTAATATGCTAAGTAAATAGCTGATAAATGGGAAATAAATGTTAATGCAAGTGCAAATGTATTTTGGGCCATGCTAATTCTCTGCTGGTTAAATGGTATTTCTGTGGTGACAGGGTTAATGAAAATGATCTTGAAGTAAATATTCAGTAAAATATAAAACAAAAGAAATAGGATGATCACGTGTTAAGTAGGGTGACCCTAATATCAGGTTTGTTAACAGAACTACTGTATAGAACCGTCAGACATTCTTCAATGTTTATCTATTTAAAGCTTTTGTGGCATATCGTCTGATTTATGCGCAATAAACAAGTTTCATTTACCTCTGTTGCCATTCGTGCACAACCACCTTAAAAACGATTCACAAAGTTACGTGAGCCATTGTATAATACGGAGTTCATCGTCTTACGACTACGTTTGAAAGTGACATAATAACAGGACACCAGCAACAACACCTAGTATAGTTTGAGTTTCTGCTACTGCACCAGTGTCGATTCTTGGACTGGCATATGCTTCGTATTTCGGCTCAGAAGATTTTTTTTTTTTCCATTCTCCTGCAGTACTGCAACAATGCGCTCACGGTTCTACGATAAGATGTTACAGTGGTGAAGTCTACGTATTGGCTTATCCCGAACATATACAATACGGCTGACATCAAATCTAGATGAACAGTCAGAGCACATTGGCGTTGTTCTTTTTTTAAAGAATCTGACGCAAAAAACCTCCAGTTGTAGTTTGCTCAGAACCATCAGATGATTGCAAAAATTACTGTTCATAGCGACCCATGCCATGACACTGCTACCACCGAAGCTCTCGTACGGTCCAAAGCAAAAGTGGGTGGAACTTTCCTCGCAAAATATTCTAATAAAAAAACTGCAAACTACGGATGATATCGCTTAGAATAAAGGTGTTTCGCTGTGTGCTTTCATATCACCTCAAATATCGATTCTGTTGCTGACGTAAGCGTGTCTGTGAGCCCTGACGCTGTTGCAAACAAAGTTCGCCGGGCCTTAGTCTTTTTCCGATGATGGTTGTAGGTTTGAGGTAAAACACAAAGCGACATATTTGCACAACCGGAAGAAGTGAGATCAGCAATTTTTAGAAAAGGCTTTCATTCGTCATCTCCTTCTACATAGGTGAGTTGTCTCCTTGTATTCTTAGCATCTTGGTGTTCCGCGTCATAGCTGTAAAGGCGTCAGCTTTTCAGGTGATCTCTCACATTTACAGCCGTCCTTGCCAACGAATGTTCATCTTACCCATGTCGCGAACAAAGCGAACTTCGTTTTGGTTCTGCACGTCATAAAATCTTGTAGAACTTCTGTAAAATGCTGCTGACACGTTCGACAGAAAATACATTGCAGCATCGGCATTACATAGATAATATTTCATAGAAGTAAAGTTGCGTTTTTTAAAGGTTCTTTTAAAAATGTTATTAAATTCCAAACAATGGTTCATGTGCGTTTGAAAATCAACTTGCAGAAGCATTATCTCACATGAAATCCTCACTTATAATATTTATTTTTTACCACTAGACCTTATGTTTTACGAGAGTCTATCCAAGTTTTTTTCAGAATCAAACTACTTTTTATAGATTCGGTTTTAATCTTAGACTTTTCCTGTTTCCTTTTTATCTGGTCATTTAAAGATATCTTTTTTGCATCGAAGTTGGAATAACACTGTTTTAACAAATACACTGAAAGAGCTACCATTCTAATAGATTGGCAGGCATAAGGAAGAACAATTATTTAAACTGCATCATAGCTAAGTCCGATACCACGGAAATTTACGCCATCCGTTGGCGCAAAGGTTTTATTTAGGAAAAAGAAAAACGCCGTATATCATCATGCAGTCTCTAAATTTAATATAATAAATCTTAAATTTATAAGCTGCTCCATGGCAGCCAAAATAACCGACCTACGTTAGAGCCTTTGAGGATACATATTTTTCGGGTTGAATTTTTTACCAGGCAACAAAATCTCGTGGGAAATCCTTTTTCATGTCTGCCTGGCTCTCAGCTAACTGCTACTATTTATATAGTTGCCAGCGATAGAAGGTCGAGAGGATAACCATAACGAAATGAACTGAGCACTTCCTTTCGCGCTCTGTTATCCTGGCTGGGTCGTTATAAGTATTTCAGAGTTGACCCACGTTGCTACTGCAGCCCTCAAACATAATTAAACATCTCTCTCCCTCTCTCTCTCTCTTGATCCACCACATCGCTCCTAAAACCATTATAGGCGCTTCTCACGGACTCTTCTACGAGAAACTTATTTTCATCCAGCTTTCATAGCTATCGTACACATGGCTGACTTGTTTCCAGTCTGATTTTTAGCATGCAAGTAGCTTCTCCCTCTAATTTAATTCTCAAGTCAATTGATTTTATTTTCTTATTTACAGCAACTTGGTCAAGTAGCTAAGGCAGCAGACAAAAATATAACCTCTTAATAGCAGGTGGTTGGGATGCGCAGTAAATAAATGGTGACTGTCTTTCAACTTCAGTTTATCACAACGTGACATTGTTTGGTGCACGGCATGATTAGCTGTCTTTGCAAGATTGGAGATTATACCAGTTCCCCGACATTTATGATTGTTTATCTGCCTATGGTTTGAATCGAACTACACTAGTGTTAGCAGTCTCACGGAGTCAAGTGGAATAAAACCATGTTTTAAAAAAAAAGATATAAAAACAACAAAACCAATATACAAGTAGGAGCACGAAACTGGTAATTAATCATATGTAATTCTTGAGCCATTCAGTAAAATAGCGGAATTCCTAACTGAAGCAGTACTTCCATGCTAGAATTATTGTGTCCTGCCCATTTTAAATGTTGTAACTGATTAATGTAACTTTTTAAATATAGTATTTACGATGTCGACAAAACTTCTGTGGTATATTTGCATAAAGCGCAATAACAAATTAAAAGACTTTATTGTCTTACAACACGAGCGCACATAATAAAAGAACAAAAAATCACAAATGAAAGAAATTTTTAAAAAGTCAATAAGTAGTACGATGAATTCTTGTATTTGCTGCCAGAGCAGGTTTCAGTAATTTTTAAATGTATAAATGAAGCTATAATCAACGTCATATGATCAAAATACATGACGTCGATTACAGCCTCATCTATACGTTTAACCAGGAATTACTGGTGCTGTAACAGCTTACTTCGGTACCAGCCAGCCAGCCACTGTTTCCCCTATCTATGTAAAGAAAGGGATAACATCTGTATTTAAAACCAAAATACAACAACAAATAAACAAAAGTCTTGGAAAAGTTCAGAACAATCCTGATTTTAAATAGCGTCAACACAGAACCAACAATCTCAAGTCTGTTAAAATGAGAAATTGAAATAAATGTTTTACTAATAGCTTAAGTTGCCTTTTGTCATGTTTGATCCAATCCTCTCTCGTGTTAATGTAGATATAATGTTGTTGTTTTTTTCCACAAATTTATGTTCGGATTAAATGTGGAAGGTTAACAGATATGGTTTCGATAAGGGTCCGCTTTCTGCCAACATTCTGATAATTAAAAACAAAAACCGGACTATTTAACTTAAGGTTTTTAAATCTGTTAAATATGATAAAACTCCTCCCTGATATCGTATTGGTCTTGAATTTTTAACAGTTTGTACACGCTTACACAAACACCCAGGGATGATTCCACCTTCAGCTGAATACGCAGCCTCAGAAAGAAAAAAGAAGAATAAATTTTAGTAGAAAGAGTGGTGTTGCGAAGGAAATCTCAACTTCTGACGGCCTTTAAGCTCGATGTTAAATCACTGCAATATTACTTGAAAACAGTTGCTGTCTAGACATGCTTCGTGCACACGTCTTCCGATTTGACGGACAAGATTAATGGAATATAACGTGCCAATGCTCACTGGTAGTAATATCCGTAGTCTGGAGAGTTCAGACCGGCTGTTTTCTTGAATGAGTTCATCCACTTGTTTGAGTTTGGTTGATGTAGCAACATCGCCTTCGTGCCTAATCGACCCTCGTCTCTTTCATGTGTGATACGATGCCTTTAAAACGCTTCACCCAATATTATTTACCGCCATTTCAAGCACATGTAATCTTTTTTCTTCTTTTTTTTTTCATTCGACCAAAGAAGCTGAGACCTGGAAAAAAAAAAGTGCAATTCGTCTTAAATTACTTTTGTAGCTGTCCGGTAATTTCGTGTCTTCTGGTGGCGCTTGGAAACAAATCTGTGCCAATGCCAGAGGTAAAAGGAGCGTGGTTGTAATTTCTGTGATGGTTTAATAAGTTACCGATTGCATATACAGTATTTTGGTTAAATAAAGTCTTTATAGCTACAGCTTGTATGCGACTAGCGATATCCCCCGATAGTGGCCCAACAAATGTCAGCATAACGGATAACACCCACTTATCCTGACAGTCTCGCCATCTCGCTGGTAAGAATAAGGCATTATGCAAAAGTGGGTGGAAAAAATCCCTTTCTTCGATTAATTCCTGAAGTAGTATTAACCTTTGTTAGCGTGCCGTCTTAGAGGCAATCTTTAATTTCTCTCTGAATCTGGTTTAATACTAATCACACGCCTGAATGGTCAGAGTTTATCCAGGCGCGACCAACGCTGAAAGCCACAGATGCGAGATGTCGTCCGACTGCGGTGTAGTTTCAAGAAATTCAGGAAATTGAGTTGAAGAGGACTGTGGCAGTGAAAATCTCTCCGCTTTCTTGAGTATCCAGCAGTGCCCACTTCTTTATATATATATATTTTTTTTTAAATGATTTTCATCACCAGACCAAGCGTAAATCTTAATGCCGCTGTGATTGATTTGATATATTGATATTGGCCACTCCGGTCATAAGCCTGTGGGCAAGAGTCTTTAGTCAGGTGATGATCCAGAACACCTACAATAGTAAATTCTCTTGTCCTTGAGTACTTCGTGAGAACCAGCGCATTAGAAAGAAAAATATAATTAGGACTGTTTTCAAGAATATATTTTTTATATCGGCTGTTATATAACATGCAATTTCCATTACATTTTTATATATTTTTTCCTAAACCAGCCCACACTATCAGCTAACTCAGCGATCTTTGATTGAACACTTTTGTGACGACATCGGTATTGTACATTTTTTCATCTAAACAATTAATTATTTTTAAAATTCAAAATTGCGCTTTACGCAATGTTAGATCACAACTTCAAATATATTTTCAAAAGTTATCCTTTTTACCATAACAGCATTAAATACTGTTTACAGATACATTTATTATCCTTTATCTGTCACTGAAGATTCACTATATCCGTCTTTTAATATAGAACTTTTTCTTCGGTCTTCATTAAGGTAATTTTTTTTCTAATTTTAAGAAAAGTTGGTTATATATGTTTTCGGTTTTTAAGAATTTAGGCAAGAGATGAACGGCGGATTAACACAGAAGTATCGCGCCTGCTTGTTATGATACAGTCGTAGTTTGTTGCATGGCTTTAGGACTTTCTGGTGACAATTCTTTGGTGAAATTCCTTTTGGTTCTTCTGTACAATTCCCGTTCGAAGTGGGTTACATTTACCATTATTCAGAAGGGTTCTCATAGAATTCGTTCTCGATGAACTTGACCTATTCGGCCTGCTTGTATACAACCGCATGGGACCTCAGCCGAAATACTTCCTGATTATTGAATACTTATATATATGTGTGTATATTTTAATTACTCTTATCACTCTTAGACTATCTGTGCACCAAATAACAGTAGTTATGTTCCAAGTAAGATTGTGGTCTCGAGTGTTTGAGTACAACTAATGGCTACTACAGATATTGAAGAATGGGTCTATTGAGAGGGTCATTTGTCCAGAAAATTTTAATTAAAATTAATTATTGTTCATTATCTTTCAAACAAGTTGATAGGTTCATCCATGCAACAAAGCGAAAGATTTCAACATTTTCACGTACATCATGGGGCCAAGTAGACTTTTGCCACAGCATATGGTAACTGATGGTTTTGTTGCTAGGTCTCTGAGATAACTTTGTGTTATATCGTTTTCTCCTGATAATCAAGCGCTGGAACAGATGTTAGCCGTTTTTAATAGACTACAATGATTTTTCAGTGTTATACTCAAATAACTACTCTTTCCCCCTGTCGATAGTTCGTTCTTGCGATTAAAATCTTTCTTAAAATATTTTCTGATTATATTGTACGACAGAATAACGTTTAGAAGATTAGAAAAAAAATATATATTTGAAATAAGTGAAACGAAGACTCTCATTGGCGGAATTTAATAATTACAGCGCTAATACGTATTAAGTGGAAAATCCTACCGAAATTTCCATTCCTCGACGCGTGCGTGCCTGTTCCTTCTGAGCGCATCAATTCGCTGGAATTCCAGCTTCGCGAATCGCTTTGATCCCATTTTGTTTCATGAAGATTCTCTGCATTACTTCCTGTCAGAAAAAGTTCCGAGTAGCATTAACGTGACTCCTGAAGATTTAAATAAACGTTATATCTTCATGAATCAAAGCATTTGCCCATCTCCACTACTATCATCTGATGAAACCCTAACGATTCGTTCTTGTCTGTGCTGTTGCATCTCATCGGTGCGATATCTGTGGACAAACTCGTGTTTACTTATATTTTAATATGTCACAAAAAAGAGATAGCTCGTTAACTTAATATTTATTTACATGACATGAAATATAAATAATAATATTTATTAATATCCGCTTTTTGTTAAACCTGGAATGATTATCCGAAGTTGCTTTTTGTAAGACTCATTTGCCTGGTTCATAAATACAGAACTATTATTAAACAGCATGCATCTGGTTTCGTGGTTTCTCTCTCATCTGTAACGGCCTGTTCCGCGCGAATTTTTAACTACTGATAATCAAAAGAGTTACAAGCTTTGTGTTTCTCTGTCTTACCGTTGAAGTTTATGCAATTCTGCCTGTTTGTGCGCAGACGCCAGACACCGTATCTATGATACCAAGCACTTTACGCAGTGGCAAAAATAGCTTTATCTTTGCTCTGTTCTCAGCGAACAAGGGTTAACCAATGACCAGTCGGTGTACATCTGTACTCTCAAAACTTGTGTATAAAAGAAAAACATCGGAATGACAATAGAATACTAATTTAACCTGTGGATTTTACTATCTAAACATATCAATATAAATCGTAGTACAATTTTAAACAAAGGAGGACGTGAAAAAAATAGAGTATTTTAATGTAAATTTCAATAAGAGAAGAGATTACACTTAATAATTATTACTTAATAATCTAGAACACTTTTGTGCGATTCGAATTCTTCTCCTAATTATTAATATTTTCCATACTATGGTGTATTTTGTCTAAAGTTTAGTTTCGTAATTTCTCAAAGTTTAAAAGTTCAGAAAAAAACCATAAATGCATTTATTCAAACAAAATTAAAAAATCAATCGAAGAACTGCAAGTGTAAAATAGGTACAGTGCATTTTTTGTTTGTTTTTATATTTGAGAATAGAAAAAATAATAATCTAGTTCATGGTGAATTTTAACTCTCCGTATATCTGGTCAATTATTGCCTAAATTATAACACCTGGAGTGCATTTGCACCCCAGCCTAGAAGCACTATTACTTAGTCAACAAACTGGTTATTTAAAACATGACGCTGGAGCGGAACGTATTTGTCATTACGAAGGTTTATATCAACGAGGAGAATACTATAGCTCTAATGGCTCAATCTGTGCTGATTAATAGATATTTGTAGGATGTTGGAGTGCATGGAGGGTGAAACGCTTGAGGAGAAATTTAGTAGACGTTTTCAAAGAAGTATTTTGAATGTATTGACAGTAACAGTTTTTGGCTTTCTGCAATTGCACATACTGGGAATGATAATAAAATTGATGCGGTCTTACCTTGGTACGATATAAGACTTAAAGAAAACAATTGTTAGTGACAAATTTGTAAACACATGCATCTGATTGACTACAATGATAAATTGTAATGATGTAAAATTGTATTATACAAATTTATCTTCGATGGACTCTTGATCAGTCCGGCATGGTTTCCTATCTTTTTAAAATACACAACTAAACTAAATTAAACTCCAGGTATGATTTTTATGTTATGCTGTTTAAAACTTTTTGCAATATTAGAACATTTCTCAAAAGAGATGCAAGTTGCTTTTCCGAGAAAAATAAAATTATTCGAAAATTTTGCAAATTAAGTTTAATCTTCAGAAAATTAGGATTATTTTTATAGTAAAAATACAGTATGGCAAAATGACGTGTGATTACGATTTTGTGTGTGTGTGTTAAAAAATGTAGTGAGCTCCCGAATTCACAGATCAAAACCTGCGGATAAAGGCTGTAAGGTCGATATCCTACTACTCGTATAAGTGTTAAAGTAGACTGTTAAAAATTTACTTGTTTACAAAGACAATATATTCATCTTTTGACCTGCTAAACAAAAAGCCATTAGAAATATTTTAACTGTTAAAATTCAATGTTCAATGAAAGAAATGCACCGATTTTAGTGGCAATGTGTAGAATATTTGCTGATATACTGAAAGATTTTCGCATTTTGGAACAATTAAACAAAAAGTGACTGCGTTTATGTCAGTGGTCAAGTATTAAACATCAGTTCCCTTACATATGGTTTTTTAAACTAAAATTAATATTTCATTTAGAAGTGACGTCTAGCGGTTTCTGCGCAAATTAAAGTAGACGCAATATGTATGCACAAAGCTTTAAAAATATGTTATCTGGGTAAAATGTAATAGATGTTAGCGTTTTACTTTTGTAGTTATAAATATATTAATTACTGCCATTAATTGTCAAACGTTTAATTTAACACCACATAGAATCGATTTCGCGAATCCTCTTTAATTTCTAAAACATTCACAGAGCGTCCTTGACTGATAACGATGGTGACATGGGGCGATTAATAAATAAACCACAATAACTTCTTACAACTTGATTAAAATCAGCATATCCTATGATTGATAGTATTCAAGCTTTTTCATTAATGAATGCTTCTTGAACTTCAGCTGCTGGTATCGATCTGTTAGAGTATTAATACGAAATCACTGGTTGCAGTATTCATTTATATTACTTTTTAACACGATCTGTAATTTACACTTCTACACAGAATGAAAAATGCCAATTCAAGTCTTGGTAAAGATTATATAGTCATCCATTCATGCATCGCTGGACTCGTTATGGCATTAAAAACAAATAACAATTAACGTTTCTTTATTGTGTACAGTTCGTACCTAATTATGTTATGTAGTATGAGCTAAAAGCAATCCCCAAATGATTTTGACTGTCAATGAATTCATTTTTTAAAAATACTGAAACTGATGTATATAATTAGTGGAATATAGCGGAAAATCGACTTCACATGCGTATTTTCGGATACCTGCATCCCCGACTTTGTTTTGTTAAATATAATTCTGAATAAAATTCTCTTTACCTGTTTTTACTTAGAGCTCGATAAATCACAATAACCTCTGGCAGTAAATACTAACGACAGACAGTATTCTTTTGTTGTTGTTGATCGTCTTCGTGCCTATTATTAAATAAAATTCCACGTTGACAAAGTTCCTGTATAAGGTAAACAACTTGTTATTCAACCAAAATTGGACCTGGAGATGGCTATATACCTGAATTGACAGTTTTTAAATGTGTTGCTGCTTATACAGCAGCTTCCTTCTTATTCTTTCTTTCGTTTTCACACACTAAGAACTACCAGCTTTTGTTTGTTTTTCTTGGATTGATTGCAGAACTGTTATTAGTATTATTAAATGACATGTTGCAAGGGTTGCAATTATCATCACTGATAAAAATCAGTATCAGGCTAGACTATAAACGATTAACAGATGTTAGGCTGTTACAAAAGGTTGTCGGTTTTATACCGCAACAACAAGACTTCATATATTTGCTGAACGTGAAATTTATTAATCAAACTCAGTTACATTACAATCAGTACACTTCCGCCAATGAGCTACAACCGCATTTATACCATTTTGAAAAAAACATATGGGTAGTTTGTGGGAGAAAGGTCTGGTGAATAGGCTGGGTGAGGAGGAACTTCGTGCCCCAACGTGTTCGGTTTCTGAAAAGTCACGTTTGCAACATGAGGATGAGCATGGAACAGGATTGGGTCTCTTCGATTCACCAATGCCGGCTGTCGTTCGGAGAGTTTCTGATGAACAACGGGTAATTCACAACAGTACCGTTCAGCTGTGATGGTTTCGCCAGGTAATGCTTCTTATGACAAGCGAGCAGATTTCCAATCGACGATTTTGTTGTTGTTCATTCAACTCGTGAGGCATCCACTTCTCAAGCTTTTTCACCTGGCCGATCGCGTTAAGATGCAGGGAAACAGTTGCAATGCTTATGTCAAGCTCCCCAGAAATTCCCCGCACTGTTTTTCTTGGATCGGCTTCAACTGAGGCTTTCAGACGGTCGTCATCACAGCTGGAAGGACGTCCGCTACGTTTCTTATCTTCGAGGCTCACATATCCTGACCGAAACTTTGCAAACCATCGTTGTACTGTGCGCTCATTTGCTGTGTCCTCGTCCCATGCTGGCTTCATGTCACCAGTTGCCTCGCTCGCTCTGTGGCCTAGTTTGAACTTGTGAAGCAAAATGGCACGAAAAACTTTCCTATCCAGGCTTCTCTCAAAACCCTGAAACAAATATCCATTTTATGATTTTTAAAAAGGTAGATTTTGCATAATGTCTGCCAAAGCACATGTTACAAAACGATATGTAACTTATGTACATTCACCTTCACAAGCAGGCAAAAAATGAACCCCCAAATTAACATAATATGAAAACCAACAAAACATTTGTAACAACCTAATACAAAATGTAAAAGATGCTAACCATCTGAAAATAAGTAGTCTAAGCATGTGGAGACAGCGTATACAGCTCCCCTGCTGACCGACTCACGAACTAAAAAAATGGATAGCCGAAAATGTACCAATCATGGCTTATATAGGAAGGTTATCTGAAAATCGGCGGATAATAGGTCGTTTACTGGTAAGAAATAGTCGTTTGCTATTATTCAGCAGTAGTCAAGGGAAAAGAGAAAGATGAGCTACTTCACCACGAGCATGATCTTGAGTGTCTGGGCATCCGAATCATCCTTCAGTAAAGTTGATACATTGACCGCATATCAAGATTGTCACCCAGGTTTTAAATAAAATCATCAATAGAAGCGGACCTTGGCGAATATAAGCCGCAGAGCGAGTGTAACAAACAAGATGTGTTCCACTCATCTTAAATCACGAAAACCTGAGCCATTCTGTAAGTTTATAAACTGATAACTTCTCAAAGCCAATCGATCGTAGGTAATTTGAACACTGGAATATTACCTTCCATACAAAATTAGTTGTACTATAATGGCTTTCAAAAATTAAGAAAATCCTCCAAAATTATTTTTATTATTTTCAAAATTATTAAGTTTTTATTCACCAAATGTTCAACACAAACTCCATTTCATGCAACACAACTTTTTTCAAAGAAATATTTTTAAAATTTCTATTGGAAACAAAGTAGATTTGTCATAAACACATAACAAAGACTGCATTTTGTTCACATCTGTTTCCGCTCTGTTAGAATATTCGTTTTGAAGGGAAACAATGCAGATAGGTGGCTGGATTCGTTTGGTAGATTCTTTAAGGTTGAGAGCATTTGGTAGATAGAAGCCGGACAGTCTCAGACCAAGGTGATGGAATAGCTAAATATCAACGGAAGTGTGGTTTCTTGGCTATGAAAACATATTTTCCGGAGGATAGTTCAAAATCAACCACAATTCACAACCCCAGCAGATGATCGCTCGGCGAAGTAGAACTCAATTTGGTTCTGGTATCTTTGCGACTACAGGAAGGTTGGTATAAGCCTCAGACATATGCAACGGCCTGCTGGGTGAAAGAGGGCTTCATGCAAGGTGTGCCATTAAGTGTATTTTCTCGACCTGACACCATAAACCGGAGCGGTTGAATTAGTGCCTAAGCATGTCGCTTCAGACACTTGAGTAAGGCCATGTTTCTTTAAAGATGAGTCAAGATTTAGCGTTCGGAGTTACTCCCGGTGCGTACTCATCTGGAGAAAATTTAGAACACTGTTACCACCCCACAAATATAATAGAAAATGGATCACTTTGGTGATGGTCTGGGCAGGAATTTTAATTGTTGTGTGTGCAGACCTCCAAGTGTTTCGGAAAGGTACTCTAACTGCAATGAAGTGCAGAGGCGGTATTTTGAATCCCTATGTCAGACAATGCACCGGTGCAATTGGAAATAACTTCGTTTTAAAGGTTGATAAAGCTTGTCAACATAGGGCCTGCGTAATGTTTTCGAGATCAAGCGTATGACGTAGCAGCACGTTCTTTTAAGCTAAATCATATTGAAAATGCTTAGCATGTTCTGCAAAACTTGTTGTCTCCCTCCAAGATCAAGAACTGCAACCTCTCTGATAAAACAGTGGACTGTATTGTCCACTGCTCTCTATATATGGTTATAATCAGCATTCAAAAACGACGTGAGGCATGTATTTCTCCCCTGGTGGGGAAGGGACTCTTTATTTATTTATATTTTTACCTTCTCTATGTTAAATTCTGATTCGGTCTTGGCTGTTTTCCTTTACACCAATAAAATTTATTTGTGATCTATATTTTCCTTTCTTAAAAGTTTTGACATATGAAGGTGTTTTTGTTGAACAACTTGTGAATAAATCTTTATCCATTAAAAAACAATCGTTTGTTTTGCTTAACTTTAGGAAACCTGTGGCGTATTAAAGAAATTATTATGGAATACTTTCAAAGAGGCCTGAGAAAGATGATGCTTTAAACTAAGTTGTCAATTAGCGGTTAACTCTTCCGTGCTCAGCAGGTACAGAAAATTCTTATGGAATACCCTATGTTCTTAATTTGCACGTCATATGTTATATTAATAGTAGACGCTAACATGGCGGTCAGAATTCCACGAAACGAAAGACTTTCCTACTAGTTAAGTTTCAAATATTCAGTCAGCTCCAGAATTTCCGATGTTTGATTATGCAGCCAGTATTTCGCTGAACAGCCCTACGACTATAAAGCATTACATTTCTGTCCAAGTCCTGTGATGATAAAAAAATAAAAGAGACGAAGCCGGCTGGAGTGTACTCGGAGCGGCCATATTTAGTAGCGAGCCTGACAATTCGATAACTCTCACTGCGCCCTCGCGAAATGTTATGTCAGGGCTAAAACTCCGCGGTCGATGAAAGCCTCCGATCGATTAGCTGATCTGATTTGGTATGACCTGCTATGAAATTCTTCTATAAATGCCTTAAAAATTTCTTTTTCATTTATTTATTTCAATCGAAATAACGTACGAATTGCTAAAAGAGAAGCGAATTTTTATTTATCGTCTCTGCCCCTTCCGGTCGATATCGCCTTATGTAAGATCCATGTACCGTTCATTCCCGACCCGCACGGCTCTTAGACGAGAGAGAGAAAGTTAATAAGTAAATTTCTCCTTGCGTAAAGGCACCCTGCAGACGTCATGCGTCTTTGGATTAAGCGAAAGCCAGCCAACATGGCAGGAACATTTATTTTATTACCATTAATCGTGATAAATCATACCGCGGTTTTTACGTCCCAGTTGAGCGGCCAGACGATCTTTTAACCGGCTAAGACGCTGGTCAGCAGCCTCGGGTTGGTTCGGATCTGTTGTTCCGAATGACTTATGACGCAGTCTCTCGCCAGTATAAAATTAAAACCCATCTGGGATATTCATGTCTCTTAATGTCGCGACCCAGGCCTGTTATTTTTTTTTTCTTTTTCCTGTTTCATCGTGCTCCATCCCTGATTATTGGAGAGCGTCTGTCCATCCATCATTATGGTCCAGATAATCTTTAAAGTCGTCTTCGTGATTAAGTTTCGTGTTTGGTTTTCCCGCGATACTTTCTATTGAAGACGATACGCAAGCGACCGCCGGAGGAAAGGAAAGCGGAACAGCCAAAGTATAATTGTACAGCCTACATTTTGTTTACTTAGTCATCATGACGTGACTGAGTTAGGTTAAAGGAAATACTATGTCTTATTTTGATAGTAAATCCTTCATTTAATGAATACTTGAAAAATGAAACACGTTAAGATTCGCATATTTTGAAATTTTAACTATACTATAGCTGTAGATATATGAATGATCACAGCTTGAAATGGACAAGTTAAGCTTTCTATTTTTTGTAGACATTTTTATGGAATCGAATTGTCGCTTAACAATTTTTAATACATTTTCTTTGATTTGAGGACCTTCTTTAGTTCTTTCGTATGAAAATCAGCTCTAAACCGATTTTACAATAATGGTTACTGCTAAGAGACATCATAATAGTTATAACAAATAAAGTAGTGAAACGTATAATACAGGGTTATTCAAAAAGAATGAACCGATTTCATGATGCATTACTTCAGTTCTCAAGCATCGTCATGGAATGAGTCGGTGACCATTTGAAAGAGGAGTTTTCGAAGTTTTGATTGGCTGCCACAGGGGGGCGCTATAGTCACGTCGTTCCTCCGGCAACATTCAGTTGTTCGTTTACCCTCAGAATGGCGAGTCTTCAGCAAAAGACGTTCTGCGTTCTCGAGTTTGCGAAAACAAAATCGGTTGTCACGGTGCAGCTTGCTTTTTCTTATGGGGATATGTAAAAGATCGTGTTTATAATCCACCGCTACCCTCTAACCTCGATGACCTTAAACATCGAATAACAGCAGCGATCAACTCAGTGGATCGTGATATGCTGATACGCGTCTGGGAGGAATTCTCTTATCGCATTGATGTTGCCCGTACTGCAGGTGGTGGCCACATTGAACACTTGTAAGACAAGAAATAAAACTTGATTGTGAGTAGAATACTTGTGACTTAGCTGGAGTTTTCTATTGCTTTTCCTTATTAAAATATTGCGTAATGAAATCGGTTCATTCTTTTTGAATAACCCTGTATATTTCCCAAGTATTAAGAGGATATTTTCATTAAAATTAGTCTTGCGATAAAAATAATAGAAAAGGATACTTTTTAATATGGAATTTCTGTCATGCAATCATTTAATTAATATTATATTAAGTGTGTTTCACTGATGAGTTAAGCGTTAAAAATACATCGCTTTCTTATGAATATTCTCTCATTGAGAGTTTATTTTACACTTTGTTTGAATTACATCACCAATGATATTTGTGATAAAAACGTAATGCTTATGGACGTGGTCAATGAGTAGCAAGGTGCGTAGCTGTGCCTCAGGTAAAAATAGTGACTGAAATTGTCCGAAACCTATAACAGCAAAACCAACAGGTATCAGTCTTAAGGATAGATGAAGATGTGTAGTTGGGAAAAGATGTAAAACAAAATCTCACACGAGCAGTGTATAATTTAAAAGTAGATTTAGAAGTTAAAGGATGTTTATTTTAAACAAAAAGTAAGCTTTACTTTCTTCAAACTATATCAGAGATGATTCGTGTGTGTTGTTTAAATATATTTGCAGTTTGTATAGTACAATTTAAATGAATTTGACTTTTACTTAAATCTTGTGTGAAGATAGAGTCTAGGCAAGTAGATGTTATCCGAAAGTATAAAGATACGTCTTCTTTCGCTGACCAATTTTAAAGGTTTTTTAAAATAAATAAAAGATTTCGTCATCAGTAATGTAAATTTAAGTTGTGCGTGAATCGCTACACGAGTTTTGTGCAATGCACATATTTTATGACGTTACTGCGTACTCTATAGGCGTTTACACACATGTCTTATTATAAATTAGAGTAAATTTCCCTAAGTAGTTAAAATATTAACATAACAGACTTATTTATTACTGCTTAAAATTCAGATGCATTATTATTTTAAGTTTTCATGCCATAGTTAAATAGTAGATGCTAGCACGATGATCAGAAGTCCCCCAAACGAAGGAAGAAGCATACGTCTGTTACTACTTAAATTCTAGATATTTTATGGAAACATAATTTAGAGAGATTGAAATAATATTAAGCATCATTTATTTAATGTTACAATACATTTTACTGGTGTCACAGTTGCCAGTACTTGCTATTTTAAAATTACGGCATCTTTTTTTTTCAGTTCTGCTTAGAGTAGGTAACAAGTAAAGAAAGAGGCAATAAAGTGCACAAAAGTTTTTTCTGACAAACGTATGAAGCCAGATTCAGCTTAAGCAAACCATCAGAAGAAATCTGAGGGATATCACGACAAGCGGAGGAAGAACGGTAAGCAATTGTCACCAGAAGCTATTAGAAATGGACACGAGGACTTCATTCTATCTCACCGGGACTTCCCGGCCAAGCGGTCCGGCCAGATGTCTTCGCCATTATTGCCGCCACAAAAGCTGGCTGTAGGATCCAGCGTGGAAGTGAAATACTGTCTGGGAGGAAACAAAACAGGGCGGGCAAAGGGGTCACGCAGAAGTGATTTCTTTGGAATCGTTCATTCTTTTGGCCAAGATCGCGCCGATCGTCTCTTCCCGACGGCACGCGCGGTACATGAGAACGACCCAGAGTCGCGGCGCCCTCACGGGAAAGGAAACCAAAGAAGCGCTGGTAAGGTCGTTGCTTTTGAATTTAATCATTATGCAACTTTACAGGCGAGAGCAGGTGCGCGGAATTTGACCAAAAATGGAATTTTACCACCAACTGCTCCGCTTTCTACCATTTCTACCTGCCGTAAGTACATTTGAAAAACTATGATAGAAAATAACCATTTCTGGAAAACGTCTGCTGTAAGACATCTACATTTCCATATATGTTAGTTATCCAAAAACCGCTACCGGACGAAAATACAAACAAAACTCTATCTTCGTTACCGACCGCCATAGAAGATTATCGCGGTATGTATTCGATATTCAATATCACGAAGATGTCTTGAACACGTTCATTGAGAAAATCATTGCATCACGTGTTCTCAAACAAAATATCTAGTGGTCATTGGGTGTGTGTTATATGCTAAAATTCATCTTTAATATCATAAAGATGAATTAAACCTTGTTTGGATTTTCATAGGGTCTCTGTACTAAACATTTTTAATGTAGTATCTTTTGTACAAATGAGTGTACAGAGCACCAAACTTCAATAATTGCATACATCTAGGTACTGTTCATAAAATAAAGAAACAAATAAGAAATCAAAAACAAAACAAATTTAAATATTGCATTAGTCGTGAAGTAATTAAACAAACATAAATATCAAAACGAATTCAGGTAATGGAATAATTTTGGGCTCAACTCTGTGCTGATAATACCTTATGTACTTATTTTTGTTTATTAATATTTACATACTTTCATCATTTAGTATATCACTCCAACCTCTCTCCACTTCACCCAATCTCCATCCCCATCAGCATCTTTGCTGTATTTAGAGATGAAGAATGCTGGAAGCCCGTGTTTAGCTAAATAAAAGACTTTTAAAGACATCGATTTTTTTTTTAAATTTAATTTTTTTTACGATATTTTTTCTCAACTAAATGAAATCTTTCATTAAATAAATTGACGCATATGTTTCTTTTGACCTTTACCTTTCCTTCATTATAAAGAGTTCTCTAACTGTAATGCATTCTAAGATGAAAATAACTATGAGAGAGAGAGAGAGAGAGAGAGAGAGAGGAGAGAGAGAGGAGAGAGAGAGAGGAGAGAGAGAGAGAGAGAGAGGAATGTCGCTGATATTTAATTCCTCCACATGTCCAAACCCAATTTTAGTCAGAGCGGGATAACTTTGTACTCTGATGTTCACTTTCAAATTTAATTAGAACGCCACAAATGGCGATGCATATGCGATGTATTTTTTGCCTTTCTAAAATTTTTATTTATTTATTTATTTATTTTTACTTTTCCGCCAAACAGCGAACTCGCCGCGGCATGTGTAAAAACGTTGCATTTCTAATCTGTTTCCTGATCAATCTCCTGTGTACAAGAGCGATTTAGAGATCTGCCTAATTATACACGGATACTTTCAGCCAACAGTCCCTGACGCCACATGAAGAAAACTCTTCTAAGGGGGAATTCAGAATATATACTAACAATTTCAGACAATGTATTGATTTTTTATACGCATCAAGATGCGCATGATGTCTAAACTGTCGTATTATATCATTTCATATTCTTTGCAATATTGCTTTCTCTTTTAGTATAAGTTACGCATACGTATTAAAGAAAACATGTTATAATAATAAATTTCATAAATTATCACATACACACGCTATAACGCACACATTAATGATGGAAACAATTAAAAGGCTCACTAACATCAATTTATTGTGAATAACAGTTAAGATAATTAATTTTTTATTATAATTGACTGCTTAAATATTATAACACATATAAAGCACACAAAGCACAATAGTACTGGAATAATTATAAATTAAATATACTGAGTGAAATCTTTATGCTTTGTAAAATTTCTCTAATTGGCATTGGGCCAGAATTATGAACTAAGGTGTCAAGAGTATCTAGTGATGTTTAATCTACTACTGAACAGCAACCAGAGCAGAGCATAGACTGTGATCGTTACTTTTGAGCACACCTCAAGTTCTACACTGCTATGCTTCCGCATGAAAGATTTACCAAGAGAGGGAAAAAGTACAAATAGTTACTCTAATAACTGAAGGCTTTACGTATAATTATGTTGCAAGGAAATGCTATGTTTCAAAGAAACATCTGGATGAAATCACCAGAGAGAGAGAGAGAGAGAGAAAGAGAGGCACACAGCCAGTGGCAGAAAGAAACCCCTAATCAAAGGCTAGGATATATATATATATATATATATATAATGAGGTTGCTAAAGATGAGGGTCAGTATAAAAGACATTCAGAATATTGCAAACGAACTGTGCGATGGCACAAATAGGGATAGTACTTTGTCAGTGGAAACAATCTTAAGGAAGCAATGATTTATTGGGGAAGTAACGAGAATAAACAGTACAGAAATTTGTGCATCGACATGAAATCACAAGAAATGGAATTTAAGAATTGAAAAATGTATTGTTTAAAGATGAATAAAGATTTCAATTGTTTCGATCTAAAATAAAGCAGTTTGACAAGTGGTATACATACTGTGTGCAACCAACACTTAGAACTAGAGTAGGAAATTGGTCGACATCAAGTACAAGCAAATTGATATTCAGCACACCATAAACACTTGAACATAACCCAAATGGCCTAGCTTTCGTTTTCCATTCTACATCCATGTTAATACATATATATATTATCCTTCGTCACCTCTCTCTTTGTCCGATTCCAATAAACAAAATCTCTGTACATGCTCGCCTTGTGGTCATTTAAATCACGTACAATATTTTGTTCTAGCAGAGAGCTGAAATCACGGCGTCAGTAATATTTCAACTTCTTATTTCCTCAACAGCATTATCATAATCCACGTTGTGGCAGAAGCTGCAGATCTGACGGGAAAATAATTGTGGCTTTTAAAAGCATATTTACAAAATAGCGGCCATTATTATTATTATTTCGATTTGTAAATATTTGTCTCAGATTCTATTCACATAAAAACCCTTTTCTCATTATAAATCTTGCGGTAAAAGACGTGAAGAGGTGGTCACGAAAGTCTTCATAGAATGTCTGATAGATGGGCGCGACCTGCGAATTTACTGGTCGGTCTACATCAAATGTTTTTATTGGTACACACCACTTGAAGTAGGTAGATACTTACTGTATAATGACAGGAACAATCTTTCAGTATTTTATTAAATATCTTTATGAGTAAATGTAGTTTGATTAACGTCAGAACATTCATTCCGTTGTGTATGAGCTGATGAAATTTCACGCTATTTCCATGTTTCTCAGTGAAAAATTACTGTTTGTATACATTAAAGTTTATTTGCAGCTTAATATGATATAGGAGGGTAAACCTTGTGAAAGTTCGTGATGAAACATTTGCGAACGAAAACATTCTCGAAAGGAAATCCGCTATTATTTCGACAGTTTAAAAGCCAGTTATGTTCCAAATGTTTTATATCGGCTTCATTAGGACAATAAGATTTGTCGTAAAATCGCTGTAAACTTACAGTTACCGTCACTGGTATCAGCTTTTATTAATATACATTTAAAACATATTTTGAGATTGATAGTTTAGGTGTCCTCCTGGAATCGCTTCTTTTCGCAAGATTTAGATCTAACCTGTTAACAGCTAACAGAATATTGCTTCAATTTCTCGATTAAAATACAACTAGTAAGCAGACAATGTAAAATAATTTCTATCATAAAGAGACCTACATTTGCCTTTTATAATTTTTAACTTAGTAATTAATCGAAGTTTAGAAGGACTATTAGTGTATTTCTGTGGCCGATCTCAGTTAACGAATTTCAACTACAGCTCAGTGCCACTGATGCACAGTAGACTGAATCCTTCGCTCTCCATGCGCAACTAACATGCCAAAGTACACGTGTCTGTAACACTTGATTAAAAGCATACACTAAGTTCCGGAAAGGAGAACCTGCGGCACAGACAGCGAAAATGTCGACAGACACCAGCCTATCAAGTTGTCTCCAGGGAAATCAGAAGTCTAACGTTTTCAACTTTCTTGTGCGAAAGTCAGGCCGTGGAGAGAGAGAGAGAGAGAGAGAGAGAGAGAGAGAGAGAGAGAGAGAGAGAGAGAGAGAGAGAGGGCGAGAGAGAGAGAGAGACGTCTATAGAGAGTGATGACGTCAGTACAGAGAGACGCGAGAGAGAGAGAGAGAGAGAGAGAGAGAGACGTCTATAGAGAGTGTATGACGTCAGTACAGAGAGAGCGAGAGAGAGAGAGAGAGTATATAAATTGTTAACCGTGGACATTTTACGGCAGCCGAGAGAGAGAATGTCAGCCAGCTAGGTGCTTGGCGATCTACGAGACCGCTAACCGCAATCAAGGACGTTTATGACATTCGGTAGACAAGAGGGCACTCACTAGTGTTAATTGACGTACTGACAGCATCGTCATGATTATCGATGGACAACTGACAGCTTTCGTGCTTCTTTTTCTGGTAAGCGGATTAGCATACATCGCAAAGTCAGTTAAATTTGATTAATGCGATTTATGGTTGGTGTCTCTAATAAGTACTTTCATCTACTGTTGCTTACTGATTTCTCAGTGTTTTCTTATTCTGTTGTGTGTATTTAATAAAGATATATATTCAGACATTAAAACTCCATTGCCAAAATGGATATGCTAGCTCTGATATAATAAGCATTTGCAAAATGTAAAAGTTAGCAGAGATGTAACCTAAACATCGCTGAACACCAATGACAACAGTTTATTTATTGTTTGACATTGAAGTCTGTAAATGATGTGCTATCATATACCACAATGGTTCCAGCAAGCGAGTACCTATATAGCCGCCTCTTGCTATGGTAACTGCATGAAGTTTATGGCTTAAGGTCTAGAATAAGCCTCATATTAAGGTTACAGAGATGTTGTACAACTCTATTTTGAGCGATGGAGTCTTTGATGGACATTTACCCTGGTGAGGATAGCACTTTAGCTCATCCCAAAGTGCGGTGTGATAGATTTGAGATCAGCAGATATGGAAAACCAGTCAAACGCGTTTTTCCTTAAGAAGGATTAGGGCATGCATGACTGGCGCCAACGGGTCGGTCGTTATCTTCTAGAACATCAACTACAGCCCATGTCGCATTCAATGCACAACCGAGTCGCCTGGCCGTTGGATGCTAACTCAAGACAAGACAGCTTGTGTAATGTCTTCGTCGATACTTTTCTGAACTGTTATCTGCGCGGATTGGTTTCGGGTACGGAGCTTCCCTTATTTCCACCTCATGTCTGTGCAAAAATACAAACTAAAAAATGTTTGAACATGGTAAAAAAATGGAATAAAAAGTGAAATGAAAAAAAAAAAAGAAGCCAAGACCGCATTCTCTTCTTTTATTATTCTGACGTAAGATGCACGCTTGCTCTGTTTTCTCAGCTCTGACACGCTCTATGTCATAACCAGGTTGGGTTCTCACAGACAAAAAAAAGAAGCAATACTTTTAATAATCTGATTCCGAAGTCAATTTTCAATTATCCCTCTTGCCTAGCAGTTTGTTGTTGCTCTGAGGATTTAGGCTGCAGATCAAACCCTAACCAAGCTTGGAAGCAAAAAATATTCCTTTGATGACGGCAAACCGCATGCGATTTAAATGGAATTTGATAATAATAGAGAGATAATGTTTAAGGCAGCAGATTTTGCATTCTTCTTTCTTCTTTATTGATTTATAACGCTGACTCCGAAGCGAATGAATGTTGCTTTCTTACTTGGTAATCAACCCGTTTTTTGTCATACTTCAAACGTTATACTGCAGGCAAAAGGGTTTTTTTTTAAAGAACACACTACGTGTACAGAAAAGTTAGGTATACTGGAATTACGGTTTTCCAGCGAAATTGTTTTAAATAAATACAACAATTATTTATGTAAATGTTGAATGGTAGGAATATTCTATAGTCTATTCGGTATCAGATCGGGGCAGTAGGCTAATTCTATCAAATAAAGTGTGTTGCTGCTGCTGACAGAGTATGTGGCACACGTTATGCCTCACAAGGGGGTTTTCGATGGATGATCAAAATTGGTCAGACGCGCTACCCACCATAGCACTTCGTTGTATTTTAGGGTCGTGAAAAGCGACGTCTCTAGCAGCAGTGGCTCTATGAGCCGGCTATAATGCGTCGTCCTAACTTAACTGTTATATCTTTTTTGTTAACAATAGCTACTGCGCTAGGAAGCAAGCAAAAAGGAATACTAATACCGCAGAAAGATCTAACATGAAACCGCACTTAGAACACAGCTACCACTGACAACTAAAACACTGCTAATATTAGAGAGAAATCGTAAAGACAAGCATTACAGTAGAAGGCCGGTACGAAAGACTAACGAACCACGTGTAGGAAACATGGAAAGTAAATATCCCTCCTGAAAGAAAGAGAGAAACAGGCACACGCAGCGTCTACACAGAGAATGTAGAAAGTAATCAGTAATTTTCGCAAGTAGCATATTATTCATAAACCGGATGAAATATTTCACAAAGTCAAGTATTTACTTTCAAGCCAAAGTAATTTCCGAATCTACACTTCAACTTACTGGATTTTTTCCCCCTCTGCTCTTAACGAGGTTATCCCTTAAAGGGTTAGCTTTGTCACCCTCCTTCAGTATCAGCGGTTTAAGTCTTCGGGTGATCTCCCCTGCTTTAATTTCTACAACAAGAATTATCCCCCTTTCGATAAATAACACATTTATCATTTACTGCTCGTGTTTTACTTAGTTTTTGCGCCTTCATTTGCTTCTTTTTCATTTGCGGTATTTTAATTAATGAGCTTGGGATGATGATGATAATAAATACAATAATATTGTTTGCAACTTGTATTTTGGCCGTTGATTTTTTTAACGAGACCAATATCATTGTTGTCAAAAAGAGCCCGTCCCCTAATTTAATCATATTGAAAGTATTAGACACGGGGGCTTGACGATGTAGTTCTAATTCCACTAAATTTTGCGGCTGCGGATTCTGGGAATCAGATGACCCCCTCCACGCAGCAAATCCCAATTACGGGCTCCCCTCTGCATATAATAGCGAGATCGGGGAATTAAAGAGCGA